>VZTE01002937.1:479266-513264 GCA_013397775.1 Eulacestoma nigropectus
CCGGGGCCGCGGGGCGGGGAGGCGGCGGCCGCCCTGGCGCAGGGAACGGGGCCCCGATGCTCGGCCGAGGCCTACGGAGCCGGGGCGAGCAAGAGCGGCCTAGAGTTACCCGTGCGGGGCTCGGGCCTGGGAGTCAGAGAGGGTGCGAGGGGCGGGAGAGGGAGTCGGGGTCACCTACGGTGGAGTGGAGACCCAGGGGAGGTGAATGTTGTTCTTCTAAAAACAAAAGGGGTCTCGTTCTTCCACGCCCCCACCGCCTCCCCAAAGTCCTTTCTTCTCCCCAAAACTGCTGCTGTGGGCTGTAACCTGAGCAGGGCACGGGTTTAGACCCTGACCAACTTGGGGTTGTGAGTGAGGCTTAATTTTTGCAGTTGCCACTTGGTAGGCACGTTCAGAAGCAATCAAATCCTTGAGCTACCGACAACAGCCTCAATTTCTGTAAGGTGGATACTGTACTTCTTTGCTGTGTCTACTGAAAATACCCAATTGTCAAGGTTTGAGTTTGTGGAAAGCCATATCCTGTGATACTGCTTTCTGTAGGCCCTGAATTGAACTGTTTAATTACATTTCTGTGCATTTGAATCACTGAAGTGCAGTAAGGCAGTCCAAGGCAGCTGTCAGTGACAGTTCATGTAAATGTAAACACTTGCCTTCAGGAGTTCGCACTGCAAAACCAAGCAGGTCAAAGTGAGGCAGAACATGTAATTTTTGGTAAAGACTTCAAAATGAATTGCCACATTGCATGTTTTGGCCACCTAGAATTTTTTGTTTGTTTGTTTTCTTACATCTGTTACAGGGATGTTAGTACTGAAAAAAACATCACAGAAGTTCAAGGTAATGGTGAAATGGAATGGTCTTTACTAGAGCATGGAGGACATATTCAAGGTTTACACTGATTCAGTGTAACTTTAAGTTTGTATTCCTAATAACAAGTGGAGACGTGTTCTTCTCCCAGAAGTGTGGAAGAACTTTGGCCCATTTACTGCAGAAAGTGTGTAGTACATCAGTGAAAAGATAGAGAAACTAGGTTCTTCGTAACAGCGAGTGTTACGTTGGATATAATAGTGGGAGAAAGTAGTTTGAGTTCTAATTACAGAACTCAATACTTATTAAAGCAAAGAAATGTTGCTTTAATGTAAGTAATTAGAACTGGAAAGATTAATGGTGAATTTTTTTAATAGGAAATTAAAATTAATTAACTTTTAAAAATACTTTTGAAAGAGAAGAGAAAATCCCAAAAATTCATTTCAAATGTGAATGCCTTTTTTCTTGTGATCTGTTACAGGCTCTTAAGTACTCATCCAAGAGTCACCCCAGTGGTGGTGATCACCGTCATGACAAGATGCGAGACACCACAGATCCTTCACCACCAAATAAAATGCTGCGGCGCTCTGACAGCCCTGAAAACAAATACGGTGACAACACAGGGCACAGTAAAGCTAAAAGTGTGCATACTCACAGAGTTAGAGAGAGGGATGGTGGTGAGTTATCTTTAACAAACTTTTACTTAAGCAATCACTAATTTCTCATTAAAATCAGCCATTATCACTCGGGTGATGTCTTGCACTAAATGTGCCTTGTACTCTGCTAGGGAGACTGCAGTGAACCCAGAATGGGAATTTAATTGGAAGCAATCATTTAGGCACTGTAACACCTATTAATTTTCTGATTTTTACAGGTATGCTGGTTTTCCTTATAGCCCCAAAGATTAAATAAACCTCTTTTTTTTTTTTTTTTTAACTAGTATGTCTCATGTATTTTAGACATACTGCAACATTTGATAACATGAAATAGTTTTCAGGATTTTTTATTAGTGATAAAGACTGGCTGTTTTGGATTGTTTTTAATAACTTTGTGTATTGTAGTGCTGTACTGTGCAGGTACATGCTCCATAGATTAAACCCCATCAGAAATGAAAAAAGCTTCTTTGTATTTAGCTGCTATGTAGAACTCTTAATAATCAGAAAATGATAATCAAAGGTAGCACATACTAGAGCCTTTCTTGACAGGAGCTTTGAGAAGTGTGTTCACAGTCAAGTCAGCCTCCTGTGTTTTTACAGGTTTGTAGACAGTAGTAATATCCCCAGTACTTTTAAATTGATCTTATTTTGTATCCCTGCTTCCTGGAAAAAGAGTAGAATTTTCCAGGTAATAAACACTGTTGAGGTAACAAACAGCCAGAGTTTAGAAAATTGCAGTTACTGTCTGAATTTGGAAAAGTGGTTTTTTGTTTTGTTAGTTGGTCTTTGTGTCCAGTTACAAAGTGAAGTATTGAAGTAGAGAATTTGGAGCTTTAAATCAGTGCTTCTTTGTTGTGTATAAAGCTAACAAATTCTGATGTGCATATACATTTATTGCTGCACTAGTTTTACTTGATAAAACAGTTACAGTAAAATAAAGGAAGTATCTTTCAAGTACCTTTTTAGGAAGTACTAGCTCCACACCACGAATGTGTTCACGGTACCCAGTTGTTCTTATAAATCCTATTTGTTTTTCCTTCTTGGACTTAATGCAAAGGCTCTGTAGACCACTGGTAATGTCATAGAAGTGTGTAGATGGATTAAAAAACATGCCTATTTTGTTAGTACTCTGATTTTCGTTGTATCTGATCACAACTGAAAGTGTAGTAATCTCAGAATTAAATGCATGTGCAATGCCTATATGCTGCTATTCTGTGCTACTTCTCGAGATACAGAGGTCTCCTCTCTTATTTCCTGTTCACCTGTCCAAAGATACTAGTCCTACATACTCTTGCAATTCTACTTTTGCCACAGTCGGTGATTTTTTCTGCTTCAACAGAGCTGCATTTAGTGGAATTATGCATATATGAAAACATCTGGAAGATGAGGCTCTATGTGGGGAGTGCATTTGCTTATTTGTGTATTGGAAGTGTAATATAGGAAAGACATTCTGAAGTTCTTACGGAGTCCGGCTGGGTTTAATAGTTGGGGAATGGTCTGAAGCATGTATGCATACAGTAAGGATGAAGGAAAATGGATTGTTTGGAGTTTTGTAAATGGAAGGAACACCATCCCACTGTACCTTCTGCTGGTTAAGACCGTGGAAAGTGTCATTTATTCTGATCTGAAAGCAGGCATTTGCACATCATGTATTAACAGACTGGAAGAAGGAAGTAGTCTTCAACAGTTTGAAGGAAATTACTGATTTTAAAAGTTGAAGATTTGTACTGTTTAATGTAAATAAGTGGGGTTTTTTTGTGTATGTATCATTAGTAAGGTTAGTTTGGCCACACTTTCACCTTTGTAAAATACATTCAGAACAACCAAAGTTATGTTAAATCCTGTGTACTGTACATAGTAAGCCAAAGCTAAGCAGATGTGGGCAGAAGGATATCAGTTTGTCTTTGATATACTGAATAAATATTTCTCTCAGTATGAAATGAAGGTAGGTGTTAGAATATAGGTGAAATGCTGTTGTATAATGGACATTTGCATATTGCTAATATGCAAAAGACAAAATAATTTATTGTGTTCTCTGTCTATTGAATTACGCTGAAGGGCTGCTATTGCATAGTATTCCCTTAGTTTTGCAATTAGAGACATACAGGGGAAAAAAGAAATTACAAAAATGCTAACATTTTTCATCTAAGCCTTAGCATGACTGAAGAGTATTAATTGGCTTTGATACTACTGTAATTGTCTGTCTTGTTCTTTTTACATTCTTCAGAGAGGAGGAAAGCAGTTTCGTGGTTTTTATTTTTTTAATTGCTGTGCATTATTTTTAAATTGGTGCCACTTGATTTGAAACTACTACAATTGTTGCTGCCTTCTTGTGATCTAGCTGAACTTAACAAAGCAAATCTCATTAAAACATCTGTAGTATTTGTTTTCCAAAACTGAATTAAAGTCCTAAACAATCTCTTCTCTCATACCTCAGAAAACAAAATAGGACATAAATCCAGAGTATTACTACTGGACATAAAGCAGATTTAACCTGATCTCTCCCTGTCAACTCAATGTTTAGAAAGAACTTCTATACTTCTCTTAGTAATTTTAGCTCTGAAGTGAAACAGGAAGATTCAGTGGTGTAACACGCTGATTTAGTCATGACTGGTTCATGTCTCTGGTAAATGCAGAATGTCATTTAAATGTCATTGCAAGATTTAAGTGTATACATTTAAAATACAGGGGCAGGAATTGATTGAAAATTAATTACTCAAAAATGGTAGAACCACCTCTTAATATCTTTAGTATGTCTATAAAGGTATTTTTTGTAATAACTTATTTTTGTAATATTCATGGCAGAATCTTTTGTAGAATTGTAATCCATGGTAATGAATTCAATTAAGGTTTTAAAATGTGTTATGGGTAAGCCCTCCATACTGATACAGTGCAAACAAAGCATTTTTCAAAGTTGCTTACTGCATGGTTTCTGTGGAAAGAGACTGTGTACAGAGACAGTCGTTCTCTGGAGAGAGACTTCCAAGTTTACCTTGGACTAAACACGATGGAGTAATTGCAAGTTTTTGTCACATCCCTGGTTTCCTAAGAGTACTTGTACATTCAGCATATAAAAAAACTGCCTTAACTTTGTTCTTGCTTTCAGGTCCCTGTGCATGGGAGCATTGTCTCTGTGTGCAAGTGTTTAAAACATAATGAACAGCTTCCTCCCCCTTAGTGCATCTCTTTATTTTTAGGTCAGCTGCTATAGGCAAGTGTGGGGTTTGAAGAGATTAGGGGGTCTTATGAGACCAAATCGAGTGTGAAGTTTCTTAACAGTAACAAATAGGGACTTAAAGCCAGCATTGTTTATGGGGAATAGAACTATGAAGGGCCTTGTAGATTTGGAAAAATGTTTCTATTAAAGAAAAAGGGAAATACAAAGATTTGAGGGCTCTCATGCTTGAGGATGGAAGGCTGTTGAAGGTTTTTTTAAATGCATGAATGATGTGATACTGGTGTACAGGAAGGAAAAAAAGAGGCCAGATAAGTAGAGTAACTTTGGGAATAGTGAAAGGGAGATATATAGAAATATATAATTTAAGAGCAAAAATGCGAGATGCAACCTTTTGTAAAAAAACGGTATAGGAATGTTTCTCCTTAACTGTATGGAGCAGAATGACCCACTAAGACACACAGTAGAACTTTATGCAGTAAAGGTTAGTTCAGTTAATCCACCTGTACTCAACTGTTTCTTATTGTGAAGAAAATACTGCGTGTTTCACTACATTAATGTTTAAGAGACTGAAACTTTGTTTGCTTCATGCCATAATCTTACTGAATTGCTTAAAATAACAAATGGAGAGTGTACATTTACAAAGCTTGAAATCTTTTGCTGAATTGTGTGCTACTGGGCAGTGTAGGCTATTTTAATGAAATTTGATTATAACTTGTGATATTTAAATTCCAAAGTATAACTGAAGCTTTCTGACTGTTTCTTTTGCATGTGTTTTTTTTTTTTTTAATTGGCAAATTAAGAACACTTGTCAGTGACCACTGTTACTGACTAATACAGTTCTGAGATTAAAAATCCTACTGCTATTAGAGGCTGAATGAAATATTTTAAATTATGAGTTCCTATTTTTATCAAAGTGGTGGCGGGAGCTGCTGTGATTCTGTGTTGGCTTTCTTTGTTTCCACTGTTTCCTGAATGAGTTCAGAATCCTCATAAGCAAAGGGACAGCAAACAGCCCTAAACAGAGAACTGTGTTAGGTTCCTGTTTTAGCAGCCCTGGCTGTGGAGGGGAACTGCTGGTTGAATTAGTGTCATCATTGACCGGTGAAATAAACAGTGAGCGGGGGGATGTTGGGGCAGCTACAAGAGAATGGAAGATGCTTGGGCAATGGGCCTTGCAAAGGGGGAATTGCCGGATTGGTGGAAAGAGGCACGTCTGAGAGTAATGGACATAGCGAAGGGTTCAGGAAGAAGCTGGAGTAGATTATGTCTATGTAGGTAGTATTAACTGCTCTTGATGTTACAGCAATTATTCATTACTATGAAAACCATTTCCTCACTGTAACTGTACAGTCAGAGCCGGAATGAGAGAAGTCTGATCACAAAGGAGAGAGAGCTCTCCATGAAACATGCTTTGAATACCCCCCAAAAGCCAAGTGTAGGTTTAGTGATTCACTTCAGTGTTCCTTGAATGTTGGCTTTTTGGATGGCTTTAAAGGAGGAAGGGGTTGGTGGCTGGTTTGTGTTTTAAGAAAAATAGAATTGCTTCCAGGATCATTCACCTTTTAGAGGCTTTTCTCTGGATTTGAAACAAAAAATGGGGAAAAGTTTCCATCTGCTGATATTTATAAAAGCTTTCTTTTAAGTGTTACTAGTTCTACTGCCTTCCCACAGGGTTTTAATTTTAAGTTTGCTTTCAAATTTAGAACTTTTAGATAGAAAGTAGCTTTCCATTTACTCAGTGGATTTGGCATTATTTTTGAGGTGAGTTTTTGCTGGATCAGCTGTACAATCATTTTTTTGTGTTACTCTGTTGTGAGGATCTCTAGTAGAAAAGAAATTGTAAAGTATGTGCTCATAGAATCACAGTAAAAGATATGACTTGTGTTTGTACTTTTAGAGTGTTAGAATGTGAATACTGAAAATTGCTTTTGAAAAGTCCCTGCAAAGCTTGCTTTTAACTAGCACAGAATGGAAGATACAAACCCCTAATTTTATATTACTGATGTTAGGTAAGAATTGTGATATTAATATGATGGTTTTAAATGCTAAGTCTTTATTCATGTAGGTAGATGGAGTCCTCTGTGTCTCTTAATGAAGTTCAAGTATCTGGTGTGGGTTGCTAGAGTAAAGATGGATTAGTGGGAGACTTGATCTGAAATGGAAGCTGCATCAAATGTTAATAAGCAGTGCTGTTTGTTTGTAACCTGTTGATGCAGCTGCTTCCCAAACTCTATTGCTATTAGGACTTTGACATTGGGAATTTTCACTTACTGTTTTTTACATTCTTTTATTTGTGAGAGTACAGAATTCGGATCTGTAAATAGGTCCTCTGAAGGTTTCCATTTATAGTTGTTCTGTTTAAGCAAATATATATCTTAGTTTTAAGAATTCATTGGATTGTAAATGTAATATGTTCAAGTCAGTCTGCCTGCTAGACCTCATAAGGTTTTGTACATAACCGTATTTTATGTTTTGTAAAAGAAAATATAACTGACTATATACAAGATTTGGTGAATTTGCTTGTCTTTGGTGTGTAAGCTAATCATAAGGGAATTATTTTTACTTAGCATCATGCTTTAACGTTTACTACTTACCTCTGACTTTACTGAAATGGTGTATACAGTTTACTGAACTTGAACTTTTGGGTTGCTTTTCTGAAGATAAAGTAATGAAAATTAGTGTCTGATGAGCTGCCTGCTACTAGGCTGTAGTCAAGACAGTGATTTGTAAATTAAGTAGTAGTTTTTTACTGGGATTGCTCTGCATTCCACAGTGGCCCCCAATTAGAATTATTCCTTAACCATGTTTTCGGACATGGCTGCTTTCTAAAAAAAAACCTGTTTATTGACAGTTTACGTTTGTTTTCCTGGCCATTTCTACCTATTCAGTGTAAAGTATCTAGTATGCCAAGTATCACTGAAGCTGTGCAGAACTTGGAAGAGAATGCTCTGCCTCTGTTTTGGCTGAGAGGGGAGGTGATGCTGTAATAACTTTACTGTGAATAATAGTAATTTAATGGCACCCAACTTGCATTGGTAACTGCATTTGTTTACAAAGTCAGGCTTTTATGTAATTTCATAGGCATTTCAGGGAAAAACCTCGCTGTACGGAGATCATTCCCTATGCAGCTCTTCAGTAAGGAAAAAAATGGTACTGGCAACGAAAGGCAGTTCTTAACACTAGTGCTTACATTTTGTCAGTAGTTTGTTGTAGTGTAAAAATGAATCCTTTCTGAAAGTAAATGTAGCACTTAAGAAGAAAAAGCATTTCTTTATATTCAGCATGAGATAACGACAGTCTTTCTGTTTTCGCTTGAATTGTAAAAGGGTCACCAGACTTTCTTGTACTTCACTGCAGGTATTTCCTGCTGCAAGTTCAGTATTAGAAGATTCTGTTTCCTTGAAGACCTTTAACAGACTTCCTAACTTTTAATAATAAAGCTACCCTAAAAAGTATCTAAGTCCACTACCTGTTTCTTTATCCCAGTGATATTTGCTAGTAGTATAAGAATGCTTTTTATATCTGTGTTTTTACTGTTCTGTTCTGTTCTGCCGGTTTGCTTTCGTACTAAACTAGTGTGGGTTTCCATTTGATAGCATTAGCCTTATCATACAGGGAATTCATGTCCGGATTTTGTCAAGAACCTGTATCCCTTCAGTCTGTGAAAGAAATACTACCATGGCACTTGTGGGTTACCAAATTTTTCCTGAAATTTTATTGCTTTTCTGAAATCAGAGCTTTCTGCCTGCATTTGTATGTATAGGGAGTAATCTCAGAATTATACTGTAGGTTAAAAATTTTATTTATTGACATTTCTGTCAGAAGTGTTGTTTTGTGAAGCAGTATTTTGAAATTCATTAATCTGTAGTAAGTGGAAGGTCTGTGGCAATGAATATTTAGGGAACAAAATTGCATCAATATCTGAAGTGTAAGCTTCTGAAACAAATTGCTCATCTTGTAAACTTAAACACTTTCTAAATTATTCAAAGACATCTCTTGAATGTGATATTCACCTATTTTCCTACTGTGGAAATTTTAAACAGATAGTGAAATAGCCTAGAATTCTCTTACATAAACTTTTGCGCTCCTTCTTTTCCTCTTGGGCAGTACTTCCCTTTTTCTCCGTACTTTCGAGCTTGTGAAGTGAGATGCGTGTTCTAAGGCACAAATTGTACTTGCCTGTTGACTGGAAGTAGACTCAGGGAATACTATGCAAGAATAATCACAGAATGGGTAAAGTTGGAAGGAGCCACAGTGGGTCTGGTCCAAACTCCCTGCTCAAGCAGGGTCATCCCAGAGCACATGGCACAGGATTGTGTCCAGATGGTTCTTGAATCTCTCCAGTGACGGAGACTCCACAACCTCCCTGGGCAACCTGTTCCAGTGCTCGGTCACCCACGCAGTAAAGAAGTTCTTCCTCATATTCAGGTGGGACTTCCTGTGCC
Source organism: Eulacestoma nigropectus (assembly GCA_013397775.1). Classification (NCBI taxonomy): domain Eukaryota; kingdom Metazoa; phylum Chordata; class Aves; order Passeriformes; genus Eulacestoma; species Eulacestoma nigropectus. The sequence continues at coordinate 488,350 of VZTE01002937.1, forward strand.
TCAATTTCTGCCCGTTCCTTCTTGGCCTGTTTGGCACTAAGCAGAGCCTGGATCCATCCTCTGACACCCTCCATTCAGATACTTACAGACAGTGATAAGGGTCTCCCTTGGTATGTCCAGTTGGAAAGTCTGTCCTCCAGGTAACTGGAAAGGGAGATAAATTTTTGAGCAGATGACTGACAAGAGACTTCGCTCTTTTTACCAGATGGGTTAAGAGATGTCTGTTAAGCTTTTGTGGCCTTGACTTACGTTTCCATGCATGCAGCAATGTTACATTGTGTTTGAAATTAATGGAAAACTAGACCTAGAGACCTCTGATTAGGCCCTGCAGGACTCGAACAATCATCTGTGCCTTACTGCGACTGTTGTTACAGAGGAGAGTTGCAAAGGAACAGTCTGTCAACATTAAATGTAATTTTTTCTGTCGCAGCGTTAAAACATGACTTGTTTTGTTTCTACAGCAGCAGTATAATAAAAAATGCTAATACCCTCCGTTTGTCATCAGTCAAAAAAAGAGATGTAAAACAGTATTCAAGTGCTTCATGACAATGAAAAGGCAGCCAGAAATATGAACAATTAGTGTCCAGAGCTAAATGAGCTAAATTCCCTGTGTCTGAGGGGCAGCAGAAATCTTCAAAAGGGTTTTTTTTGTGGTCTAAACTGTTACCATTTTCTGATACCTGTCAACTAATTTCTCTGACCTGCTGTATATATTTGGGCATGTCAGTCTTTCTGAAAATACTTCTACGAAGATTTACAGTTCCATCCCAGTTACACAGATCAGTTCCTCTGCTTTGGTTTCCCAGATTTCTTAAATATTGTGCTTTTTTATGTCCCTCCAAAGCAACAGTCTTCCTCAGTGTTTTTCTAGGTTTGTTACTGAGTTTGTTTGAGCAGCAGAGTTATCAATTATCCATGTTTATCAATAGCAAAAACAGGGAAAGGAAATTATGGTCTGTCCCGCTCATCTAATTTATATGTTTCAAACATACCCATTCACTCCCAAATGTGGAAAAACCACAAAGAATTTTTTTTATTAAAGGTGTTTAATAAATAATGCACATTTGTGCATAAACTCTGCAATACAAGTTAGGTAATGTGCTCTACCTTTTTTTTTTTTCTGCTGTGTTTACTTCACATAATTATGTTCTTCTGAATGGTGGTGTCTTCATACCAGCTGTGCCCCTTGAATAACATAGGGAGGAGTTCAGATCTCATCTAGTTAAGTCGTTCAAGTAGATTCCTTGTACAGACACCTGCTGCTGACAGATTAACACAGATTTAATTTTAAAAACTGTTCATTTGAAAGAATGCTATTTGTGCTTGTTTTAATACAAGAAATAATATGATCCTCTTCAAATTCAAGTAGTGTGACGTTCACCTCTTACTGGCTAAACGCTGTCTGTAGTAATGATTGCAGTTTTTGTACAGTCCTTTTGAGAGTGTTTACTGAACTAGGGAAATAAAATGAGACAGCATTGTTAGGCAATCAAACAATTGTAAAATAGATTTTGAACTTGTAACTAGTGGCTTTTGTTAACAGGCTTATTTTCCTATAGTAAGGTAGTTCCAAGAAAGACCAGTTGAATCATGTGTATATATTTAAGAATTACTTGATGGGAAGAAGGATGAATTGTCTTGTCACCTATTGTGCTTTAGATGCGTGAAAGCTCTGTTGCACAATACCTTTGTTAAGCTGAGCTAAGCTTTGTTAAGCTGAGCTGGGCCAGCCTGAAATAAAGCTGTGAATCCGTTTTTTTTTAAAACCACAACACTATATATATATTAATTCTTAGGTCAATCCTTGCTTGCCATCTTTGCTTCCACCCCGAGCTGTGGGCCAGCACTCCTTTATTAGTGAAGAATTTCTATGTGACAGAAATTAATTCGACTTGCCTTTTTTTTTTTGTTTGTTTGGAGTGTTAATAGCATCTCTTCTTTTCAGAAACAATTCCCAGTTGAAAATTAAAGAAGCATGAAATTAAAATTATACCTGTTGCAGGGTAATAAGTACACGTGGCATATATGTCCAGAACTGAAAATGTATTTTGTCTAAACCTAATGATTTCTCAAGTTATGTAAAAGTTTAATGACCAATTGCTGCTTTTAATACTAAATACTTTCAAGTTAGCTTGCTCATTTGTGGTAAAAAAATGACATGTCTGGGAAACAAAGAGTAATCTTTCTGAAAACTGAAGTATTCCAGACTTCTGTATAGGCAGATGTGCCAATACCTAAATTTTACGTGAAATAATGCTTTCTCTGTTTTATTGAGACATGGACATTGCTGTAATCTTAGAAGAAAAGAAAGTTCTCTTCAAGTAACAAATACTAGTAGCACTCAGGGAATGATCTAGTATTGAAGTGGAGGTTGGTTCTTTCAGTTGTGTTTGATGTTATCTTGAGATATGAATTTTGAGATAATATGACTTACAGTTACTATTTTTAAGATACATTTGAGAAGGGAGATATATGGTGCCTTTTTTCTTGCCTTATTTTAATGTGGTTCGGCTTTGATTCTACCACAGCATTCTTATTAAGGATACAAGTGTGTTACTTACGTGTGTGACTAACCTTGTTGCAAGACTGCAGTAATGTTTTATAACAGACTCCCTATTTTTAGTGCTTCTACAATGCCATGTACTTGTTGAATTGCTGATTCTGAATGGTGCATGCTCAGTTGCGATGAAGGAAACTTAAGATGGGATGAAGATTGCAAGCATTTGTCACTGCATGGCACTATGTTCATAAAAGCCTGTAGCTTCACCTTCCTTATTCTAAGCCTAGTAATGGAAACATTCAGTGCAAGTTCATTTGTAAGTAATATTACATTCACAGGGTCTTCTCTTTAAACTTCTTTGTCCTCGAGAAGCTATCCTCAAAACATCGAAAGAAATTAGAGAGTTGCTAAACAACCTGGTGTTGTTCTTAATTAGCCTTATTTTTGCTCAGTGGATTTTGTTAGGGAGATTAATTTGTCATATCTTACTTAATTGTTTGGAGCTTCTGAGTGGGAGTACTAATTTGGTTCTGTGGATACATAGAAAAAGGGGAAGTAGTCTCAGAGCTGCATTTGGGCAACTGCTTTTTTTCTCCTTTGTAAGCAGAAATTGTTTTGCATGACCCCTGATTTTAATGAAACTACGGTTTATGATGACTGTGTTATGGTGTGTCAGTCTTTCACAGTATTACTCTGCTGTTCGTAATCTTAAAATATTGAAATACACAGTTTTTATGAAGTGTCTGCATTTGAGTAACTCCCATCTGAGGTGTGTGTTGATAAACATCAGTGGTTCTTCCAATGTTTTAAGTTCTTTGAGAAGCTCCTTGAATGAAAAGTAAAATTTATGATGCTTTCCCCCTCCCCCTCTTGCAATATTAAAGGAAATTGTTTATCATTTTAGTATCCCTTGAGCCTAATTTTCATGAAGCATTTGAGTATGTGCCTGTTGCCCCAGATGACTAATATATTTTTAGAAATGTCTTGAGTTCTCTTGTTTTTATTGGCTTTTGAGAGGAAAAAACTTAGAAATTTGGAATTCTCTACTGACAATTAATGTCAATCAATAATTACAGAAATAGAGATTCAGTCATCTGCTTACTCTTAGTTGACGAGTTTTGTGGAAGTGTTGTTGCTGGAGGTAGGAGAGTGTGTTGTGGTGCTGTTAGACTTCCATCACTGAACTCGACTCTCAGTGCTGTATTACAGTGTGTTCATGGGAGGGTCATTGGGGTTTCGTGGTGTGTTGCTGAGGAGGGCTTAGAAGGGGGAAATTCAGTCTATTGCCCGTTTGCTGTGCTGATCCATGTGGAGTTCAGGTAATTTGGTTATTAGTTTGTGGTAAGGATTCTAGCTGTCAGTTTAACACATCTGTTTTTACATGTCATAATAATTAAAAAGTCTCCATATGAAGCTGCTACTTGAGGTCAGAAGAACCTTTCTTGAGCAGTCGCTGACACTGTATTAGAGGTGTAAATGTTTTATGAGCTACAGTCCAGAACGAAGGCAGAGTTTGGCTATATTCTCAACTTGCCTCCTTTATTTTTAGAGCAATGTCCCACTCCTCAGTACAAATATGGTAATGTCAATTAGTGTTGCAAGCTTAAAAATACTTTAAACTGTCATTAGTGATGTTTTAACAAGGAGTTTGTTTTTTTATTAAACAGACTGAAATCTTCTGGTGTAATGAGCCAGAGAGTTAGGAATATGACTCTGTGTTGCTGAAATTCATGGTACTTACTCATATTTTCCATGGGTAAAACTGCTTAAGCTGCTTTTTTCAAGTCAATTGATCTCAAATGAAGTGGGTGTCTTAGTAGATGTTCAGCAGTGTTGAGGATGTTGCTAGCAATTTTTATTTTATTAGGTGACCTAAACCTAAGGTTTCCTAAAGGGAGGAAATTGCAAGTGTTAATCTGAAGAACTTGTCTACCCATAGTTTTTAATTTCACATAAATCCGTTTTGTAGATTATAATTTGTTTAAACTACTTTAATAACCTTTGAGTCTTATCAGAAATGTTTAAAAGGTCGTTGGAATTTAATTAATCATTTATTATTTAATAATAATTGGTGTTTGGAATTTAATTAATTATTTATTATTTGCCTGTTTCGTAATTAATTATTGAGAAACAGGCAAATTCTTTCAACCGATACTGTTGACCCCACTTCAAAGTAAAGAATAAACATCTTTATGGGTGATGGTAAAATTATTTGTCAGTCTTTGTTTATTATTATTTCAATAGTTGAGGTATCAAGAAAACTGACAGTATACTGGGGTTTTTTGAAGAAGAAAGTTGGTGGGAATTCTGTTTAGAGTGTGCCGAAAATCCAGTTTTCATCCCTTGGGCTTTTTTCAGCTCTGTGATTTGTGACATTTGAGTATTGGATCACACAGTAACTCACTGCATTCAGTGGACCTTACTAGTGAACCTGATAATTTTCAAAGTTGTGTCTTAAGTTGAAAAGTGATTTCTCATTGCTACTGGGAAGTGGACTGAGGGGAGAAAGAAAACAACCCCCAAATTACTTAATTATTAAGCTGTAGCTGTAACAAGGAAAGGAGCAAATGAGAGGATGGTTGGACAAAAATAAGTTTATCTGCTTTATCAGTGAGGACAACCCAAGCTGTGTTACTCATTTAGGCTGAAGTACAACCCTAGGAAACAGTCTGCCTGTTAGCTACTGGAGTGGTAAATCCCTGAATTGTTACTTGAAAACTCAAAGTTTGAATTTAGTTTGAGGCATTTTATTGCCTTTTGCTGTCCTTTTTGATGGGCAGGAATAACTTGGTGTTCTTTCTAGAGCAGTTTGGTCTGTTTGCCCTAAAATGAAGCTTCGGTTTCTGAAATAAATTGAGTAGAACTAATAAAAAATTAAAATGTAAGCAGAAAAGAGCAGATTAAATTTACTGTACATTATGCAATGTGTAAGATTTAACTTTATCTTTTTCATTTTAATAATCAGTAATGCCTTGGCATTTGCTGAGTATTGCATTGGTAAAACAACATGAGTCCTTGACTTTCATTAGTTTACTGCTCCTGACTTTTCCTTTCAAGGTGTCATTTTCTTACTACCATTTTAGAAGAAAAATTCTTCTATGAATAAAATTATATGTTTTATTTTCATCTATTATTGGTCGTTTGTGCCACTCCATGTGTGTATGACTCCTGGTCTTTTTATAGTAATGTTTTTGGCTGATGTCCATGAAATTCTGTGTGAATGGTAACTTGGAGAAAAAGAGAACTTCTTTACTTTGAGATGATTACCCTGTGAATTGGATATTGCAAAACAGTACAGACTTTGCTGTCCTAGATTGGCAGAGTGGCAGGAGAGAAGGATAGGGAATGAAATAGGACTTTGTAAGTTTTTTTGCTCAATAGAGCTACTTGTTGACTGCTACAAAACATTTATCTGGGGGGGCATAATGAGTATGTAGTTGGGCAGTACAGTGATCAGGCTAGATTTTCTTTCTTTTGGCAAAGCATTGTGCATTCAACTTCGTAGGTTTTGAATTTCTGGAAAATGTTACTTCACAGTTGGTGTATTCTCTGAGGCCACTGCTCCGCTAGGAAAATTGCAAGTTTTTATGCTTTTAGTTGCGTATGGAAGGCAGCCATGTTTATTTCAATACAGCAGGCCACATAAAAATGCAGTGAAGAAAAATTGTTTTGTCTTACTACTTTTACATTTGACAAATCAAAATGTCCATGATAGGCTGTTCTGTTACTGCTGGCATGTTGGGTATTGTGTTCTATCGTGTTGCCTTATTTCCTCCCATATGCAGTACTTTAGAAAGTGTTCTGCACAAAGATTTGCACTGAAGTAACAAAGCCAGTTGAAATACACTTCAGACATTTTAATTTAGGCTTATCCTAGATAAATTTCTGTCATCTTCACCATTTGAAGAAGTCTTTGTAATTAGTTATCCCCGTAAAATAGCACCACCATAAACTATCTTCCTGTTAAATTTTCTCTGTTAACAACCAGTTAGTATCTGTCCCTTGGGCAGTATTTGTTTTTTCGAGGAAGTTCAGGTTCTGATATTGTCTCTAGTTTAATGAATTTGATTGCATGTTAGCTGAGAAGTGGAACATGGAGTCATAAAACAGTATGTATGGAGTTGTCACAAATGTAATGACCTTCCTTGCTTTTCTGCTGCCCAGTGTTTCTTTCCACATGCCTAGTATGGGGGCACAGAAATGGTGACTCTCCTAGAGCCCTTTTTGAATCCCAGTTCCCTCTGGAGGAACTGAAGGAGCACGCTGTCTTTGAGTTCCAGCTGGTGAGCATTTGTGAACTTCCTTTATTTTGTATCTACACTGACATTTTTTATTATGGACAAAATGAGAGGATATTAACAAGGTGTTGTTCTGGCTGAAAAGAAAACATTAATGTTCTATCAGTGGTGAACTGTGTAAAGTTAACCGTCATGTGGTGCAACAGTATTTATACTGGAACTCTGGTGTCTCTCTGTTCCAAGTTGTGCATTTCAGTTGGAAATTGTATGATTATGATACTGTACAATGTTATGAACCAAAAAGAGTAAATTAGGCTAAGATACTTGGATGCCAGAGGATGGTGGGGAATGCACGGGCATGTGTTTGATTATTCTAATCAAGTGGCAAGAAAATTTATTTTACATAGTTGCAGGTGGATGTTGTAATTGCCAGTGCAGGTTTTGGAAAGGAAAGAGTTTTGGCTTGGTCTTGAAGGATGGCAAGGGAAAAGGGAAACCAGGTGCTTTATTAGAGCAGTCTGATCCTTAGTTAACTTAAGAGTTTGAACTTCTTATAATTTCAGAAGTGAAGTGATGTTAATGGAGATGCTAATTAAATGTGATAATTGCTAGAGAAAGTTGACTGTATTGCAAAATGGAGTATTCTTATTTCATCCTATGTTAAATGTGTTTTTCAAGTCCAGCAGTGTTTTGAGCCCTTGTTGCAGTTCAGAGTGTCTTGGATTCAGTAATTGGGATATGGATACAACTTACAAAAACATTAAAATGAGTCTTAGTGTGACAGAATCTCAAATCTGTAGTAGGCATTAAGTCAGTTTTGAATTGGTTCCCAGGCCCTTGCTCTTTGTGCTTTCTGGTTATCTTCATGCATTAGTAAGGAAGATGTGATTTTTGTTGGAAAGACTCAGAGATAACTGTGATATTTTAACCTTGACTCTGACCTGCCCTATGACTTGTTCATCACTAGGGAAGACTTGCTCACATGGTTGCACCACTACAGTTTTGTATAACTGTAGTGCTGGTGCCCTTGTTGGCCATCTTCCAGTTAGGAGTAGCTGTTTCCAGCTTTTAACTGCTTTCAAAATAATGATTCAACTGAGGAAACTCATTGTGATTGTGCAGTAAACATTTCCATGGGGAGTTCTGAAACTGGAGTATTTATAACATAATATGAATTTCCCTATGGCATATCAAAGATACATATTAGGAATTGCTAAATCTAAAAATATGCTAATTAAGGAGTGCAAAAACAAGTCTTTGTTCCTCTTTGAGGAAGAAAGTGGAACTAGGAAGGAAAGTCTGACTTTAAGAGGAAAAGGTAAGAAGTGCCATGGGAGCTGTCTCAAGGGACTGTAGTATGCTATCTACCTTACCAGGCCTCTTTCTGGGGAATGGACTAGTCTTAGTGATCCTGTTCTCATGATCTGCTTTGCCAGGCATGCAGCTGGGAGATGCAGAGTTGATTCCACGTCACAGCCACCTTAAAATGGCTCGGGGTTAGGCTTTGTTAATGGTGAAGCCTAGTATTCAAATGAGAGGAACCCTCCTTGTTTTTAGAGGTAGACCTCTGCTTGTGGCTTGCTTTCTGGTCTTTTAAACATCTTCAGCAACTTTCTCAGACAACCTGAGCTGGCACTTCTTGCTTGGCTGGGTTGTCAGATTCCTAGATGACTGCTGTGCATGGATTTAACCACATACTAAAACCTTGCTGCCTCAATATAAAAAGGTAATTTGTTAATATGGTTGTCATGTTTACATAGTCTTTAAGCCCTTAACTTCTATGAAGTGCCTAAAATTCTTGTTCTCCAGAGTATCATCTGCTTTGGTCTTGGAAGCTTTCTAATAGCAAAGAGCAGTTTTAGCAATCTTTTTGTATGCTCATTCCTGAAGTTTGGGTAGACATCCAAACATAAAGTGGTATTATGTGTAAAACAGAATGGAGGTATGGGTGGTGAACCCGCACCTGTAATTACCCCGTGTAACTGTCCCAGGCACCATTGGTACCTATTTATGGCTGGCCCTGTAAATGCCCACATCGCATTGCTGGAGCAGCCATGATCAGTTTTTATGCAGCTGAGGCCAGCTTAGGTAGGACAGGATTCCTGATGGATGGAGCCCCTGGGTGGGCAGTCTGGGAGGCCTGCAGCTCGGCGCCGAGGTGCCCCGAGGCCTCTTCTGAAGAAACTGCTGCATACTAGGTGTGTCTCTATCAGGGCAGCTGGAGGTGGGTGTGACTTGCTGCAGCTGCTCAGATACTCTTGCACAGTGCTTGGTGACTCAGTACTGGGGCTGGGCACAGTGTGAAGTTGGGGGCATGCTGCTGAGCTGATAGACCATGTCGGGTTTGAAAGTCTGCACAGTGAATTTGAGGGGTTTGTTTATGGGTTGAATAGAATTGGCTTTATAGTATTTTATTGATGTAATGGGTATGTTGTTGGCTCTTTCTCATGTTTGGAAAATGCCTGTTAGATTACATTCACTGTGTCGGTGTATTTAGGCCACTACAGTATTTAAAAATCACCATGTACATCTTGAGCATGCTCAACAAAATACAGTGTTACTGCATCCATGGTATGGGATACAGTAAATTAAGTGCATTGGTGCTTTCTGATGTTTTGAAGGGACTGTTGAAACAAAGCCATCTGGTAAATTTTCATCTCATTTTTTCCTTGAAAAAGGAAGATGATGTTACTTCATAGCAGGAATTAATTAAAATATGTCTGTATTGAACAGCCTACAGAAATACATTAAGAAATCTAAATGATTTTTATCTCAGTAGAAGGCTATAGTAAATAAAAAAAAAGACTAAATGGCTAATACAAAAATATTAAGCAGCTATTTCACTCCATAGTCAGTGTCTAAAAAAAATTGAGACTGTTGGTGTAACTGAGGAGTACAGCCTTATAATTATGATATACTTCTTATATCTAGGGGAATCAAATGCGTCTGTAAATGTATTTTTTTGTTGTTGTTGTTAGGCATGTACATCACAAGTGTGTGATGGTTGTAAAAACTGCTTTGACAAGCCTAACTTGCCCCCATGCTGTCATTCTGCCTGGCTCTGAGCATGCAGGAGACTTTTTGTGTAGGACTATAGTCTAGCTTTCGAAAGACTGTATTTGAGTATGAGACTTACTCTGTTTTCCTTATTTATTTTCCCCTTATATCTTTACAGAGAATAACATACAGTTTTAGCCAAAATAGTAGGGAAAAGTTTTGAGATAGCGCTGGTTCAGATTGCAGTAACTTGTGTGTGTGCAAATTGATCTTTAACCTTTGTAGGGCACTAAACAGTTTGGTGATGGTGTACCTCTTTGCTTTTGTGATGGACTGTTTTTCTAACCTGCAGGGTTAAAGGTGGGGAGAAAGAAGTTTGAAATAATAATTTTGTCACTGCTTGTATAGTTAAAAGATTCAGAATACAGAATTTGCATTAGAATGGCTCTCATTCTGCAACATACTGTGTCATTTAGTAATGTTTCTGTGTGTGTAGCTCTAGAAGACTTTAAAACAGTTGGTTTTTTTTAATTACTCCATTCACTCCTACCTATCAGTCCTTTACTGTGCTTTACTGTAATTGCCCATAAGGTAAGGTCTTTGCCACTTTCAAATCACTTTGACTTCATATTTAGATTGTTATACAACTTATGAAGCAAATGGTACTTGAGGTAGTATCTCTGGGTATTTAGAAATTTTTCAGTAGGGAAAGGGAAAATAAAGGCTGGGAGAGAGTTATATTTAGAATATCTAGGGTTTTCCCTGAAATGTGTAAGAAATTATTTTTCTTACTTTGCTGTGATTTATGTGAACATTTAAAGCTTAGGAAAAAAAATCACATGAAGAGCAATGGAAGAGTTTTTACTTGCTTAGAAATTTTAGAGAGCAGGAAATTTAAAAGACGATTGCAGAGTTGAATGGATGTCCTTGTTTAATTGTAAATGGAACTGTTCAGGTGACTTGAGCTTAGGCATAAATACAGATCTAAAAGGTGTTGAGAATTACCTCCTTTCACGTTTCAGCTGTTCAGGTGTTTTCACGTTGTAGAAAACTTAAGTTGCCTTGAAGAGTAGTTGGTAGGGAGGCCAGAAGAAGGTGGCAGTTTGGGAAATGCTGCTTTTGATATTCTAGATGTCAGTACCTTTATTGCAGAGACTGAGGTGCAGGAAAATTTAGTCTGATCTGTATGCATAAACAGAAGTAGTTACCTAGAACTAAGTCGTCTCAAAAGAAAAGAGCAATTTTAAGGAAACAGCATTGCTTCAGTAAACTTAAAACCTGATTTTATGCATTTAACTGTGTAGGCTGTTGATGAGCGTATTTAAATTTTCTGATCTAATGTTGAGGAGAAAATGCCTGTTAATTTCTGAATTAGCATGTTAGGACTCTTAAAAGCATCAAAATTTTAAAGGCTATTTGTTTGCTAGTAATGGAATAAAGTTTGAGAGTTAGACCAGTGAAGGGGCATACTGCATTACTGTAATTAGAAAATCAAAGTGAGTTTTATGCTATGTGAAAAAGAAGTGTGCATGTGGTCTCTTGAAATACTTCTGCATCTGAACTGTGCTGTGGTCCAGGCTATGGACAACTTGACTTCTTTCCCCTTCCACCTATTTAGAATGCAGATGGTTGGTTTCTTTGAAAGTGTACATGGTGAACAGTCTTTCTCTTTTCTTTCAGGGACCAGTTACTCTCCACAAGAAAATTCACACAACCACAGTGCTCTTCATAGTTCAAATTCACATTCTTCTAATCCCAGCAATAATCCAAGCAAAACTTCTGATGCAGTGAGTATTTGATTGGTTTTCATCCGTATGTTGCCCCGTTTATACACACCATAATTTTGTCTAAGACAGACAGCACGTACATTATGTGCTTGAGTTTTCCAACATCAGTCTATATTTTATAAACACTCTGTAAAACCAACCTGCAGTTGTTGTATGTTTTAAAACTATTCTAACTGGTAGTCATTAGAGCTTTGAGTTACCTGTCATTAATTTTAATATGCTAGATTATTTAAATGACATAGATACAGAAATATTTTCCATGAACTTTGTGGTGAATCTAGTGCAGACAGTATGATTTTACTTATTTGAAATACATTACATGTTGTGAATTTTAGTCACTTCAGTATTAAAGTTTTAGTAGTTAGAGTGGTATTTGTTAAAAATTGCCATAAAACAAAATTGGTAAATTTGTGATCTGTAGAAAAATTTTGGAAAGATAATAATTTTGAGGATGTTGTAAGGTGAAGAAGACTAATACTATCAGTGTTGACATTATTGTATCCCACTAAACGTACTATTAAATTTTGTTAAGAGGGTTGATGGGAAACTCTTGCAGAAAGCAACAGGAGCATAGTGGTCATGTCTTCAAGCTATTAATGAAACGGGCATTTAGAGATGGTGGAAAGCAGTGATATGGGTACATATAAGGATGCCATGTAGTTTTAAAAACAGTGAAAGCTATTAAATTTGTCTATTAAAAAAAGTCATCTTTCATCCAACGCTGTTTGTATTTTAAAGGCTTATGATTCTGCGGATGATTGGTCTGAACATATCAGCTCTTCAGGCAAAAAATACTACTACAACTGCCGAACAGAAGTTTCACAATGGGAAAAACCAAAAGAGTGGCTGGAAAGGTATATGTTTGTGTTTGTTTTAATTGTATAAAGAACAAATATTCTTAAGCACATTTCAGAGCAGTTGAGCTTATCTAATAGATTATTGCTATAAAAGATTGTGGGTCTAAGTCTGCTGTGTTCCTACGCTTACCATGAGCTCTGGCACCTTTTTTATCCCTTGACAATCCAGAGCCTGAGAGGGAAGTATGGCTGCTTTGTGTGGGGATGGTTTTTTGTTTGCTTGGGGTTGTTGGTTGGTTGGTTGTGGGGTTTTTTTGTTTTGTTTTTGGGGTTTTTTGTTTCTTGTTTTGTTTTGAGGTTTTTTGTGAATGTTGTTTTATTTTGGGGTGGGGTTTTTTTGGTTTTTTTTGTTTGTTTGTTTGTTTTTTGACAAGATTAGTGAGCTGAACTGGTGTTTTGTGGGCTTCAGCAAGCACAGATGTAAGGAAGCAGTGGCTGGAGTTTGCTAACCCCATCTATAGCAGCAAGCTCTTAACAGTTTAATTCATCTCGTGTAACTTACAGAAACTCTTCTATTGTTAGATAATGTAAGTTCTTACCTAACTTTTGTTTTCTTTTCTTTTCTTCAGAGAGCAGAGACAAAAAGAAGCAAGCAAAATGTCAGTTAACAGTTTTCCAAAAGATAGGGATTACAGAAGAGAGGTGATGCAGGCGACAGCTGCCAGTGGGTTTGCCAGTGGAAGTATGTGGTTTTTTTACAGCAATATATTCTTGCCTTGTTTGCATTACTGTTTTCTTTTCCAAACTTAAAAAAAAAATTTAAATCCCTTTCCTTAGCTGTTTTTCTCACCTTTTTGTATATAAAAGCCAAAGTGGAAAGCACGGTTAACTCTCCCAAATGTTGTTTCTTTAAATAACTTTACTAGTGCAACACTTGCTTAATGCTTTTCATGGTGCTCCTTCTTTTTGTGGCTTTTACTGCCGAATTTAATTATCTTCATGGGTAGTTACTTAAACAGCTTGCATAATCTGTAGTTTAGTTGGACTGTCGTGATCATTGAGACCTGCTAATGTTGTATTCTGAGCGTAAAAATAAAGATTTCACATCTAAAAATAATAACCTAATTTAATGGATTTTGATATCAGGGTTTTCAGAGGCTTGTGAACATTACTGAGAGCGTATTTTTACCTCATCAGTACTCTTAGCAAAATCTTCCCTGGACTACAAATTTCTGTAACTTGGAGATTTTCGTCTTGATACCGAGCTTTAATCTTTGTCAATTTTCTTCTGGAAAATAGTTGTACTGTGATATTCTGTCTGTGTGCTGATGTAGTTAGGGTACATATGTAGCATAGTTCTCAGAGCAGTTTAAAAGTAGAAGCCAAAGTATTATTCTTCGCCCACGCTCTTGGGATTTGGCAAGGTAAGGATGTATAAAGGGCTGGTTTTCTATGTACACTGAAACTTACTGCCTATGCTAAAATATACTGGGTGCTACAAAAAGATAGCAGACATGCATAATGCAGTGACAGGTGAAAATGTAAGAATCTATAAAAAGAACTACTCTCTATTTGCTTGGTATGTTCACTGAGCAGAATATTTTAAAGTCTGTGATTGTGTGAACAATGCAGATTAGTCACTCATTTAATATATATAAATGTCTTGAATTAACAGTAAGTAAATCTGTTGTAGTAGTACTCAAGTGACATGAAAAGGAATTCTTTGAAGGCTAGAATATGAAACTATTAAATTATATGTGATGTTCAGGGTTTCTGATGAACAAAAGAAAAATGGCACAAATTATCTCTTCACACTAAATACAAGATGGAAATAATAGATCTTGATTTAGATTTTTTTAGGAGACTTCAAAAGTTAACTTGACTGTAACACTCGTTATAAAGCAGCCTTTCATCAAAACACAGTGCTTAACCGGAACTCTAAATCAAGCAAAGGTCAGAGAAAATGCGTTTTGTCAGTGAGTAGAATTAAATTTTGCCTTTTTTGATGCTGATCTACTTTAGGCTTTTTTTAATCATAAGAAGTTCAATCAGCTCTAGTTGTTGGTGTGCAGCTGTATTAATCAGTCACTGCAATCTTAGATTTGTTTCTAATTTAATCTTTTTTTTCTTATTGCAACATTCCTTGGGGAATCCTGAAAAAAAGTGGAAGACAAGCATTCCAGTGACACCAGCAGTATGCTCCCACAGAATATTTTATCTCAAACAAGCAGGCACAATGACAGAGACTACAGACTGCCAAGAGCAGAGACTCACAGTAGTTCTACTCCAGTACAGCATCCCATCAAACCAGTGGTTCATCCAACTGCTGCCCCAAGCACTGTTCCTCCTAGTCCATTTTCTCTACAATCTGATCACCAGCCAAAGAAATCCTTTGATGCTAATGGAGCATCTACTTTATCAAAACTGTCTACATCCACATCTTCCATCCCTGCACAGAAAACAGAGAGAAAAGGTATGTCTGCTGAAATTCCCTCTAGTATTCAAGATTATGCATTGCATTACATTGCTTATTGAAAGTACGTTAGTACTATAGTTTAAAGGTATTTTTCCTGTTGTATGTGCTTAGAACTTGATTATTGTTTTGATGTGTTTTTCCCGTAAACCACATTTGCTGTATCTTACACAACTTCAAATTGACACTGTGATATTTGCTATTTACTGGCTTATTCTGCAAATTAACATTTCAAATGATAATTTGAAAGATGTATTTTAATAGAACGTATTTTAATTTTTGTCTTCTCTCTTGTTGTTCTGGATCTTTGCCATTTATTTGAGTTGTAACATAGTTACACAATTTGAAAGTCATTTTGGACCATTATGTTTTATTGACTGCTGTTACTGTTTGGAATGTCAGTGTCAAACCTTTCAATCAACATAAGCACAATTCTTAGAGAAAGTGAGAGTTTTCTACATGTTTGTAAGAGCTAATCTGTTTTGATCTGTGTCTTGAGAAATACTGGATCTTCAGTTCTAAATCTGCTGATAGTTTGTGTCTCTGTTATCTGATAATACCTGTTAGAGTTTGAGTCAAGCAAAGATCAGGACTTCAGTGTGCATTTTTCATGACCTTTCAAAAGTCTTTTACTTCATTATTAGGGAAGAAGAGTTCAAGAAGGTTGTGAGAATGAGATGTGTGTCATTAGTGATAGTGTGTTACTTTGGTGTAGTTGAGTTTTAGAGAGTGGTATGGTATTGTGTAAGAAAATTCTATTTTGAGGGCTTTGGGAGGGGAAAAAGTAATTTTTGATAATCATGTTGGGTTTTAATTTAAAATACTGCATAATTAGTATGTAATTGAATTATTTTTTGAAAGATGGCTTGCTGCCCTGTTCATACTTGCAAGTTGGTCTAGTTAAATAGTGTCATTTTAAAAAGAAGACCAAAACAGACTCTGGTCTGACACTGGTCTTGTACTCTGTGTGTTTTTGTGTCTTCCACTTTTGTTTATTAAAGATCTCCAGCTTTTACGCAGGCTTAAGTACACCTGGCCATCCAAAATATTCGAACAATGTCATATATTGATGAATACTGCAATGTAAAACAATTGTGCATGTAAAGAAATTTTTTAATGTTTTTTCTTGACACTTCGTGCAATTTTTACATAACCTGGGTCATGAATACTGACTGTAAACTACAGAGCAAGAGGTTATTTTCAGCAAGCCTTTTCCTATTCAACCCAGTAAAGCATGAAGTGAGGTGTACTAGTTCATGCATGGTTCTTGTACTGAATGCAGTAGTTACCTGCTTCAGTTAAGCCTCTATTTTCTGATTGCAGTTTGATTGACTTGAACACATTACAGTGGAAAACATCCATGTTAAGTGTTCTTTCCTTTAGTGTATCTACTCTATTTCCATTTCTATATTTAAAATACACTTGAAAACCCTCTTCTTAATATTCAATTCTGTTCTTGATTCCTGTTGATCAGATTTCATACTGGTTATTCTTTCACTGCTTTACTGCACATCTTTTTTAATTGAGCTACTGACTCTTACAGCAATTGAAGGAACTT
The DNA here is from genome assembly GCA_013397775.1 of Eulacestoma nigropectus. Taxonomy (NCBI): domain Eukaryota; kingdom Metazoa; phylum Chordata; class Aves; order Passeriformes; genus Eulacestoma; species Eulacestoma nigropectus. The sequence continues at coordinate 504,700 of VZTE01002937.1, forward strand.
CCCGTTCTGACAACTGCTACAAATGTTGGCAGAGAGTTCTAGTATTTCTTACATATAACATTAATTTGAGAACGTACAGCTGGATATAATGGTGAAAACAATGGCACAGGGCAGTCTTGACACTTTAAATTGTACTTTAGAATCCATATTACCATGGATGTTTCCATATTAAATAATTCACTGAATTTCTGTCTTCTTAGATAGGTGTTTTTTTAAATTTTATATGGGTTAAATGGATAGAATCTCTGTAATAATCATGCCTCATTGGTCTGTTTCATCGTGCTTGATTGTGAGCAAATACTGTACTTACTGAGCTTCAGAAAAGGATGGATTACAGAAAGTTAGTAAATAATTGAAGAATTAGAATAGGTGAATGTTAGGCTTGAAATTCTTACTCTAGAAAGTGTGAGTTCTTACATGTTCTTTTACCTCTTATACAGAAACAGAAGAATTCAGTGCAGGTTCTGTCATGATAAAAGATCATCAAAGAGTACATTCAGTTGACTTTCCTTTTTCTTTTTTTGGGGAATGTCGGACTGTCTTTTGAAGGAAATTAAACCAGTAAATTTTCTGTAGCATTTTGCATATTTAAATTTAAAAGAAGGGAAGAAGCAGTGTTTTGGATGATTTACTGTTACTCATTCTCTCAGAAGTGACTGTGAACCTGCAGTACTAAAGGTATGCAGTTTGTAAAGTTATAAGGTATTTTTTGTAGCTGTTACACAAATTGAAAATACAGTAATTGTCCTGAGACACTTGGTTCAAGCAATCTTCTGAAAGTGTCTTTGCAGAACTGAAAAATAGTTTGAGAGGTCTGCGTTTACACTAGTAAAGCAAATAGCTTTTGATCTTTTTTTTCTGTTCAGTGACTATGTCATCCCTCTCTCTTTCTAAAAGAAGGTAAAGCTGTATTTTTTTGCCTATAAAAATAGGTTGGTCCAAATGACTGAATAATATGTGCAGTAGTCCTTCCATAAATGAATTCCTGCTTCTTGTGAATGTGTTGCTGGCTGCCTTAGGCCAGCATATATGTACCACTGTTTTAATAGTTCTGATTTCAGTATGTATTTTTTAATGCAGTAATAGTTTTGAACAGCAGAACAACAACAAAAGACAAAACCCAACAAAAATGCTTTTTTCAGCTCAATCTCTTTTGCTGCAGGGGTATGTTGTAGTCCCACAAGGAGATTGAATAAAATCCCTGGCTGAACTATAGCTCAGCTGTTAGCAGTAGTCCTCTGCCCTCAATGGCTGGCAGTAGTGGAGAGTTCCTGGGGAACTATTTGACCTCTACCCTTTGGTTTGAATGTTCCAGTCAGAATCTGCTGCTTCTGTTTGTGCTCACTGTGAGTGCTTTATGCAGGTAAAGTGTGGGGTTGCTTTTCCTACTTTCTGGCTGCTTTATCTGTAGGGCACATCACATTTTCCTATTTCTAATTCAGAATGAAATGTTGTATTGTCCGTATCTTAACAGTGTGTCTGTCTGTAGGATACTGCTTCTCATACCTTTCCTCAAGTCTCATCAGGCAGCACTTCTGTTTCTAGTGCAGCAGTACTCTAAAATTTTTATGAGAACACAGCAAGCTGGCCAGTGCAATGCTGGGTGGGTTGTGACTCTGGTGCTTCTTTTCCTTTTCTTACCCCTGTGGTTTTCTTGTAACACTCAGTAGTCTTCAGTGGTCAGTTATTAACATTGCTTCTGGTATTGTTGCATCTTCTTTGGCTGAGTTTTGCAGTTTCAAGTATATTACTCAATTCATATGTTGATTAGAAAAAGTTACAATGTGAGACTGTTAGAAGTTTCTTCCAATACTTGTTTGCTGAATGTCGCTGTTACATTTATTTTGACAGCAGAGGTAAAATTCAGTTTTAAGACTGGAGTAATCTAAATGTGAGAAATAGGGAATTTTTTGTTTTTTAGATAACTTGAGTATTTTTGAGAATCTGGTTGCTATTGTTACTATCATTTCATTTGGTCAAATGTGTTTACAGAACGCATTGCTTTTAAATATTTATGTATTTTTGTTGTGGCTTAAGGTCCTTAGTAGATCAGAACTGAACTATGTAAAACAAATTAATGTGACTGCCAGTGCTCAGAGAACTTAGTTGGTGAACTGTACACTCCAGGTGCTTCAGCACAGAAAAAGTGTTATAATTTTAACCATCAGCAGAAAATAAAGCAATTCTGTTAGCTGTTCTGGGTAGTAGTTTTTTAATCAGTGAAGCAGAGATGAGGTTTATAGGGCAATAGGATATGAATTTCTGGAAATTTTGTAATGCAGTTTTCCTTTCACAGAGAGCACACTGTGAGAGCACACGTGCCCTCTTGCTAGCAGTGCAAAGATAACATCTCAGGCTCACAGTAGAGTGGTAGGGTAATACTGTAGTGTTGAATCCAAAGGGCTTTGAATGCATTTGTTTTGTTTTAAATGGGATAAAAATTACATCAGTAGTGAAAGCTATTGGAACACTCAAAAGATCATTTTAATAATTAGGAATCATCTAGTCAACAGTAGTGGGTAATTTCCATGTCATTAAAAAGAAATCTTTGTTGAAGTAAATCATAATAAGAGCATGCTAATATATAGCATTAATTTAAAGCTAGTCATGCAGGGAGTACTCGTATGATAGCTGTCAGAAAGAGGACTGTAAAGGAAAGTCCTCCCTTCACAAAGAAAGCATTTCCCACTTTTTTTTTCCCATCCACTTCTCTGTCACACAAACATGCCTGATGAGCTCAGCGCACCCTGGTTAAGAGGAGAGTAAGCAAGTTACGGGTGCTCATGGGACTCCAGCAGACAGAGCAGGGCGGCAGAGGCACCACAGAGATTTGAGACTGTCAGTGCCAAACCTTTTCATTGAAGCAGAGTAGCTGCATAGTCAGAAAGCTTTGATTTCCACCCTGTTGCGTTCAAGCTTGTAGGCTCAGTGTTGCCTTTCAGAGTGTCTGTCCTGGCGGATGAGGTGTTTGCTTAGGAGCAAGGGTTCTTGTCATAAGGGACAGAGATTGATGATGGCAAGATTTCAGTAGTGTGTTTAGGTACTGATTCAAACTGAGAAGCTAAGGGTGCTTAGAAAAAACTGAAGAACGTTGTGGCATGGCTGCTGAAAATGATCTGTTATTTTTTTTCTGAAACGACTGTTTGGCCATGTTATTAAAAAATTCCCACTGCTTGGAAGCATCACACCGGAATGTTTCCACTCTGACTTGACCTGGCATTTCTACTTCTGCAAAAACTCCAACAAATCTCATTGCAAAACTTACAACAAATGTGCACCTTGTGTCATACGCGTTCTTGTCATGTGAAATCCTGACTGATAACTTGGATTTCTTTCCTTTTTGTCCAGAAGATGTGATTATGGATCACACTCCCAGCAGAGAAGGTTATGAATAGAAAGCTTTTCCCTAATCATTATGGTCTTCAAAAATTATTTTCATTATAAAAAGGTTTTTTCCCACTCCATTTCAATGTTAAACCAATTAATAGTTCTTCCCCTTAAGTTAATCTCCACATCTAATGGTGTTTCTTTTTGCGATCTGATTACTTTGTTCCCCCCCCCCTTTTTTTTGTTTTGGATGGCTTTATTTCTTGGTCTTTTTTTTTTCCACGTGATTAAAGTTGATGGTCCAGAAAGTTGTTTAGTTCTATAATATGGTTCTGTATGTAGATTGCATCTAATAAACTTGTTTGTGTAATTGTCAGAAAGCATACTGTATTTTCACATTATTGCAACAAAGTGAATGGATTTTTTTAGAAGCATTTTAAAAGCTCCAGATATTGAGACTTTATTGTGCATAGCTTGTAATGGAAAAATGGGTGCAAAGTCATATTTTTAAAATCACAACAAGTAATTAAAAAAAAATCTAATTTTCTTTTTTTTAGTTATTCAGAGGAAGAGATAAAGCAGATTTTATTTAATGAAGTTCATAAAACTTGAAGAGATCACAGCACATTATGTTCTAGTATTGTTTTTTATTTAATTTTTTTGTTATTTAAAAAGCTTTCCTTGGGACTTTCATGATAAAAGCTGAAGTTTTAGGTGAGGTTAAAGAGTCATTTGTATAGCATTTGTTTTGAAATTGACGATGACAGGCTGCAGACTTGCCCTGTTCCACTTCTTCAGCCATAGTCTGTGCTGCAAGGCCTGCAAAAGTCTTAAGTTGGTACGAAAATTTTTTTCATAAGACATGGACTAATTTGCATTTTCTGTTGGTAAAATTCCAGTTGTCATTTCAAAATTAGTCTGATGCTTAATGATTCAGATTAGATTCATGAATGAGTGCCATGTAATCCAAATCCTTATTTTGCAATAATAGTGTAGATTGCTTGTTAAGGAACATGAATTGATGTTGACACAGGTGTAGGGACCAGTGGATCAGAGCTGTAAAACTACAGAACTTAAATTTGTGGAGATGTTTAACTTTTCTCAGCATGCTATGTTCATCTTGACTGTGTTTCATGATGTTTGAGGGCTTCAAGTGCACTTAAGAACTACAGGATTGTATTATTAATAAGCATTTTTAAAAACTAGTAAGCTAGAAAACAGTGTTTAGATGTTGGAAAGTAAACTTAATTCTGTGGCAAAATAAACAATGAAACAGTCTAAGCAGATCAGAAAAGGGGAATTAGGGAGGAAAAGAAGGGAGTGAGTTTCTGCTTCTATTTTTGGAAAAACCAGGGGAAATGCACACACCCCAGTGAGTGATATCTGAGGGTTTTTGTCAGACAAATATTTCATCTTGAGGACTTCTGACTAGTTGTATTAACTTCAAAAGGCAGAATTTGCAGGCTCTGTATAGCATAAATTAAAACAGGTTTTAACCTTTGTAGTTATATTAATACAAAAACGGATGTTTGAAGCCTTTGTTTTATTGGCAGTATTTCTAGGATTTGGTGTCCTCTCTGTGAGCCATGAAGTAAGATAGATGGGTTTAAATTAAGGTGAAGAAAGTTGTGATTATATACAACTAATTTGTAGTCTGTATTTTTAGCATGTGTGTTTCCATCACGAAGGAGTTTCCCTCTGTGGAGAAGAGGTAAAGATTACGGGTTGAGATAAGAACAATTTATTGGAAACAGCAGTGAAATAAGAAATGGAACAGTAAAAGCAACAATATTATTAGAAGGGTGTGCAAGAGACGTGAACAATTCACATGCGAACAAAAGCTCGTGACGGGGGCAGCTGCAATATGGGAACTGCTGCCATCTTCCCTGACTGGAGAAAGACTCTGTTCCCCAACCCTGGCAGTGAAGTGAGGTAGTACAAAATAACTGCTCCTCCTGGCTGCTGCAGAAATTAACCCTGTCCTGGTCAGAACCAGGGTTTTATCCACCCTTTATTCTGTACCATCTACATCGTGCCCAGATCCTGTGCCTTCCAGGTGATGTGCTCCGGGCTAATTGCAAGCTGTATCAGGGAGTTCATGGTTGGTGTATCTGAAGCAGTCTGTACTCATTGTCCATAGTAGTTATAGCATACAGTGACAGTGTCATTCAGCAGCCAGTGTTTTAAAATTCAATACTACAGACTGTTCTCACATAAAAATCAAATCCCTTTGAGGTACACATAGTGTTTCCCCATCCCTCTGCATTACTGACCAAGTGCACCCAGGTCCTTGAGCAAAAACATGGATGGGTTTGCCTACCCTGTGAATGGCTTTTGCCTCTGCTTGAGGAAGGACTAATCCAAACTGTCTTCCCTAACGTATTCTTCATATGCACCATGGGGACTTAATCCCCTTCTATGGTATATGGAGGTTTTGTTTAGACAGGGCCAGCTCACTTGGTAGAGCCTCTGGTGTTAACTAACTAGGTGGCCTTCGCTAAATGCATTTCCCAGTGTTTGATGGTCCTACCACTCATTGCTTTCAGTGTGGTTTTTAACACTCTGTTGTACAGCTCAATTTTCCCAGAGGCTGGTGTGTGATAGGGAGTATGACACACCTACTCAGTACTGTGGCCCAGGTGTCTATGAGGCTGTTTTTGAAATGAGTCCCATTGTCTGATTAAATTCTTTCAGGGTGCCATTTCACTATAGGACTTGATTTTCAAGGCCCAAGGTGGTGTTCTGGGCAGTGGCATGAGGCACAGGGTATGTCTCCAGCCATCCACTGGTTGTTCCCATCATTGTAAGCATGTAGAGCTTGCCATGGCAGGTTTGTGGAAGTGTGATATAATCAATCTGCCATGCTTCCCCATACTTACTTTGGACCGTCATCCACCATACAACAGGGGCTTTTACCTGCTTGGTCTGCGTGATTGCAGTGCGTGTTTCACAGTTGTGGATAACTTGTAAGATACTGTCCAGGGTTAAATGCACCCTTCAGTCACAAGCCCATCAGTATGTTACATCTCTTTCCTGGTGATGTGAGGCATCATGAGCCCAGTGAGCCAGAAATGTTATGTTGCCGGTCCAGATGCACCTGAGACACTTTAATCTTGGCAGCTCACTCCGCCTGTCCGTTGTTGCAGTGTTCTTCAGTAGCCCAGCTCCTGGGTAGAGAGAGCATCTGCATGACAGACTTTCAGAGTCAACTTCTCTACCCGGGTGGTGATGTCTTGCTGCAATACAGCAGCCCAGATGATTTTCCCTCTGCGCTGCCAATTGGTCTTTTTTCATCAGTCCAACCATCCCCACAGGATATTTGCTACCGTCCATGACTCATTGTAGAAGTAGAGTGTTGGCCGTTTTGTCTCATTCAGTGATACCTAAAGCCATCTGGATGGTTTTCAGCTGTACAACCTGACTTGATCCACCTTGTCCCTCGATAGCTTCTGTGGCTTGCCTCATAGGACCCAATACAACAGCTTTCCATATTCAATGTGACCCTACAATACAGCAGGAACCATCACTGAAGAGACTATCACTTTTCGTTTTCTGGTAGCTGATTATATGGTATGGTCTCCTCAGCACATGTCACCTTTTCTGCTTCCTCTGATGATGATAGTTTGAAATTTTCATCTTTGGGCTAGTTTGTGATGAATTCTGAGATCCAAGGGCATTTGGGGTTTCCTGTTTTAATTTGCTGTGTTACTGGCAGGATCCACTTGCTCCACATAGCATCACTGGCATCATGTGTGGAAAGGACTTCCACCTTCCACATCCAGCCCAGCAGTGGCAGTCAAGATGCCAGGGGTAGCTGTACTTTGGTGCCAATCACTTCTGAAGCAGCTCAAACCCTTTCATAAGTTGCCAGTATCTTTTTTTTTCAGTTGGGATGTAGCAGGCCTTGGATCTTTTGTATCCCAGCACCAGAACTCCAGGAGCTGTCCTCGAGTCTCCCCAGGTACTTTTTACCAGAGACTTCAGGAAGGACCATTCTCCCTGACTGCAGTGTAGAGCACATTTTTCACATCTTTTTCTGTGTTGACTGGGCCAAGGGCTACTGCATGATCCTGTTTATTTTTTTCAAAAGCTTGTTGTTCAGGACCTCACTTGAAATCGTTCTTCCCTATCACGTAGACATAGTGGCCTGACAGTCTGACTGTAATCTGGAAGATGCATTCTCCAAAAACCCGCAGCACCTAGGAAAGCTTGTGCTTCCTATTTGCTCATTGGTGGGGACATAGCTGCTATTTTGTTGACCACATCCACTGGACTTTGATGGTGTCCATCTTGCCATTTTACTCCTAAAAACTGAATTTACTGGACAGGTCCCTTGACTTTGCTTTATGGCAGAATTCGCCTTCTGGAGGGTTTGGATTATCCTCTCCCTTTTCTCAAAAACTTCCTCTGCTGTGTTCCTCCATACAATGATGTCATCAATATATACTATATACAATATCAATATACTGCAGGTGTTCTGGAGCCTCACTCTTTTCCAGTGCATTCTGAATCAGTTCATGGCAAATAGTGGAGCTGTATTTGCACCCTTGGGGCAGCTGGTTCCAGGTGTACTGCACATTCCTCAGGTGAAAGCGAACTGTGGCCTGCACTCTCCTGCCAGAGGAATGGAGAAAAATGTATTGGCAATGTCAGTGGTGGCACCGCTTCCCTGCCTTGGACTCCAGTTTATACTGAAGGTAAAGCATNGGTCAAGCATGTCTGGCACAGCAGCACTCGGTGATGGCATGACTTCATTCAGGCCACGACAGTCCACTGTCAATCTCCACTCTCCATTGGACTTATACACTGGCCATAGGGGCTGTTAAGTGTGAGTGAGTGTTGCTGACATTCCCTGGCCCTCCAGTTCACAAATCATGTCATGGACGGGGGTCACAGAGTCCCAGTTGATGTGGTATTGTTGGCAGTGACCACTGTGGTAGCGATTGGTACCTGTTGTTCTTCAGCTCTCAGCAATCCCAGAACAGAAGGGTCCTCTGACAGACCAGGCAAAGTATTCAGCTGTCTAATTTCCTCTCTCTCCAGAACATCTATCCCAAATGCCCAACAATGCCCTTTTGGGTCCTTGAAATACCCTCTGCTGAAGTAATCTGTGCCAAGGATGCATGGTGCTTCTGGGTCAGTTACAATGGGGTAGTTTTGCCATTTATTCCCAGTCAGATTCACTTCAGCTTCCAGTACAGTGAGCTGTTGGGATCCCTCTGTCACCCTAGAAATACA
>VZTE01002938.1:0-36309 GCA_013397775.1 Eulacestoma nigropectus
CCCCTTCAAATCTAGTTTAAAACCTGTTCAATGAGTTCAGCCAGTTCATGAGCTAAAAACCTTCTGCCCTTAAGAGAGAGATGGAGCCCATCTAGTTCCAGCAGACCAGGTGTTGAAAAAGTTTCCCCATGATCAAAGAACCCAAAATTCTGCTGATGATACCAACCCTTTCATTGCCTTTAATAACTGTTCTCATGGAAAATAATTGCATTGGAAAATAATTGACACAGGAAATCCAAAGAAAGTATCCTGATTGTTAAAAAAGGAAAATGACAGATTATTAACCTTGGAACACAAACATAGAAGACCAAATAGGACACTAACCCGAGAAGCCTAGATTTTATTCTTGATTGGGGTACATTTTCCTCATTATCTTTTTTTCACTGCTCACTTGTGTAAAATTTAATTTCCTGGGATGATGTAACACTCATTACTTAGAGGACTTTTGCAGCATTTTTGGTGAGAACCTTTAGATACTAGCCCTGTTGATTGCCTCTTTTCCCCATGCTAGATTAATTAAAAAAAAAATCTTAATAAATGTCCTCTGTAGCTAAATGTTACTGCTTTCTATTTTAGAAAAGAATTACTTTATTTCTTTATCTTGATGCATATGTTTAACACCTAGTGCTTTTGCATATATTCTACCAAGGTATATGCAGAGTTGTATGTATTTTGTTTCTGTCTGATGTTATCAGAGTTCATTCAATCAGTGAACTGCAAAATCTCTTTTATGCTTCTGCTTATCTATATTTTTGGAGGCTGCTTTCTGATGATGAGAAAAAGTTTGTTTGACACTATTTATTCTGAACTGTAAATGGTCAGGAGGAAAACAGCCATGCTTTTTTCTCTCTTCTCCAGCAACAGGTGGTGATGAACTTGGAGTTCATCAGAATCTGAACTCAACTGTTTGGGCTGTGTTTTTTCTTTGCTCTTTAAAACACAGTAATTTAACCGAGAAAGAGTGAAGAGATTTTAAACCAAACAAAAATAATATTTATCCAATTTCTTTTTGGTAGGGATGGGACCTAATCTTTGATATACCTTTTTTTAACCCTCTATCACTTTGATTTTTTTTTTCAAATTTAATTTTCCTTTTTGAATCTGACATCTATGGGACCTACGTATACTTATCTCTGCATGACTATATCATACTGCATTACAAAAATGATAGAAAAGTATTTTATCTCCATCAAGAAAAAAGCCATATGTCTCTTCAATTTCCCAAATCTGTATTAATTTCCTTTCATGTTGTAATACTTCTTTTCCCACAGCAAACACTTTGCTTTCATATCAATGACTTTAGGAGGAGAAAAGAAGGAATGAAGCAAGAATAGAAATTAAATTTAGCCTAACTTAAGCTGTATATGTTATATGTTGATATTAATATTATGTAAGAACTTTTCTGATTTAGTGCACTAAATTATTCACTTGAAATATATAATTACAGTTTTAGTTTCAAGAAATACCCACTGCCAGTAATATTCAGTATCAAGAATACCATTAGTGTCAGATAATTCATTCTTACATTGAACATGAGGTTTGCGATTCAAAATGTGTGACTTCAATAAATCAACTTTCTACTTGTAGCTGTTTCAGAAATTCTGTATGACTTTAAGCAAACATTGCAACCTTTCCATGACTCCTTTTTTTTCTACATACAATAAAGTACTTTCAAGTGGTAAGGATTAAACAAAACTGCCATGTGTATACTATCCACAAAAGCTGTAGGAACCTCTAATCTTTCCAGACTGTCACAAAAATTAATCCACCTGAGTCACCAAACACTACAGGGTTAAAAGATTTTTCAAAGACTGGTAAATTGCACCTTAACCCTGCACTTCTTGGGTCTCTTTTCGCTCTAGTTTAAGTGTACCTAAACAAGAGGAACGTACACAGAGAAATCAGAAGTCAAAAAGAAAATTTGGAACCAGTATCATCCTCAGGTAGAAATACTGAATTTAGAACATCATAACTGCCTTTTTCCTGTTCTTGTTCATGTAAATATATTCATATGCATATACACATATTTATAGACACCTAAAACATGAGTTTAGAATGCAAGGATTCTTTTAGGAACCTATACAAGTACTGCTCATTATGATCAAATAAATAGCAACTATTATGAGTATTGTAGAAATGTTTAGTGAAATCATTTACTCTGCTAAACTATTGTGATAGCTATATTTTTAATTTCTCTATGGATTTTCTTCTAGTGCTTTCTGTTACTAAATATGTAACCTGTGTATTCATAGGTTGGTTGGTCCACATTGACTTCATATTCCTGGACCTGACTTTTATTTTTAACAAAAGTACGAAGAGTTGCCAGGATGCCTCTTTTCAGGAGAAAGGAGAAGTTGAAGGAATTCTATTTCCACACAGATTTAGTAGACCAAATCTTAAAGGGCAAAGAGATTTCTTTCAAAATATGCTTTGTCATATCAGGCCCGTCTCTGTGGCCTTTTAGAGTAGTCCTACCTCCACAGAACATTAATTGTTAAAATACCTCCTATAGTGCAAAAGTGCTTTGTAGACATTGCTTTTCGTGAGTTTAAATTTTTATGTAATGAGTAGCATAAATGTTGTCATAAAGAAACTTGTTTTATTTACAAGGCTATACCATTACATAGTCCAGCTAAGATGCTCAGAAAGCTTTTGGAAATACATTCTCTTATTCTGAAAAAATTTTCTTTTCATTTAATTTAAAGTGTGTGTGCAACATTATGCACAGATTACTGTATGTTCATCATCAACTAGGCCATACAACAACAAAGAATCCTTTGTGTCCCCCATCCAATTAATTTTGATCAAACAGGCAAATCAGATGTATAGTTTGGCTATCTCAATTTACATTATTTTACTGTGAATATACTTCAGATAAATAAGATAAGCCTATTCCTAAAAGCATCCAAATATGAGAACTGAAGTGCAAATCTGTAATTTCACTTTTCATCATATATAAGAACAAGACTTACAATAGAAGTAGCCAAAGAACCAAGTGTTAATGTTTTAGCAAAATAGTTTTAAAATTCCTATGAACCAAATAGAAAAGGCAAGCCTACATCAACTTTCTCGGTTCTGCAGTGTTGAATTACAAAATCTTTCATGTGAAGACTCCATTGTCCTCCTTTACTTCATACAGTAAAGTTCCAGTCCCAAACACTATTTAATGTCCTCTTTTAAAAAAAAAAATAGTTAAAATTCCTAGATCTTGGAATGCTTTTAGGAAACATAAGGTTGTTTTGGACTATACTGGATAATGTTAGTTATTGACAAGGGCTGTATCATTTTACACTTTAATATATGAAAACACAGTTATTATAGAAATTCTATAGAGGCTTTTTATATCCTGTTTCACTGTTATTTGCCTTGAAAAAACTGTTTACCAAAGTGACTTCTCTACGAGAATTACACCCTTCCTGTCAATGAGATTTTTTCCTTCCTGGCTGAAAGCCAGATGTGCTCATAAAAATCTCTTTAAATGTTACAGTTAACTGCCAGCAGCCATGAAATAACTCACAACCCCTTCAACAAAAATATTACAATGTATTTCTCCTGTAATTTGAAGAAAGAATTATGTATAATTCTCTGTATTTTGCATGTAACCTAAGAAAGAATAAGTGATTCTGCATGAATGTTTTCTGTCACACTGAAGCACCTAGGGGCTAAATTCACCTACTGAGATGCAGTTGCAGACTGATGGCCTGTTTAATTGCTCATACTAAATAGCCAGGTTCATAGTACAGATGTAAGAGATTTCCATCAGAGAAATATATACAGAACCTTTAGAAGAGTTTGTAAACAGTCACCATCAATTATTGAAAGCTGTTAGCTGATATGGAGGTGCTATATCTATTTGAGGTAAGAGAACAGGGTTGAGCAGCTTTTATATGACATGCACAAAAGGCTGCGTGGAGGACTTAGTCTGTGTTTATGAGAACCTGAAGGGTTGCTCAGTGTGTACTTTGCATCTTAGCACTTCATTTGTCAGAGTCGTTTGCAGTTAGAGAAGAGGCAATATACCACGCTGTTAATAATCCAGAAAAATAATGTCAAAGGGGAAGGCACAGAAAGTTAAGCTTCCCTTTGAGAGCAGAGATATGAGGATTCCCAAACTCGTAGATTTACAACCTTTCATTTCTTCTAATTATTTGCTTGTTATGCTTGTTCAAATCTTCGAAAAACTCAGTTATTTTTACTAAGTATCTTGCATAATTTTATTTTCTTGTTTGGTACAAATGCATAAGGCAGCTATTTTTCCACTTCATTAAAGAAGCTGTGTCTAATGAAGTCTGCTGGTGTATATATACACTGCACAGGCTTTTAACAGACTAAAGAATGCCTGTGAAGTTCCAGCATTCTTCAGCACCTGGATATCCCAACAACAACCTGATTTTTCATGTTGTTCACCGCGGATACGGTTAAAAACCTGTGGTGGATTGACCCTGGCTGGACATCTCACAATGGCCTTCACCATGGGATGCAGGAGAATCTCTGCTCTGGCACCTGGAGCACCTCTTCCCTCTCCTTCTTCACCGACTTTGGTATCTGTAGTTTCCCTCACATATACTCACTCCTCTGTCTGTCTGGCATTCCTGGTGTGCAGGAATTCTTTTCCCCTTTTAACTATGGTACCCTGGAGGTGCCACCACTGTCACTGATGGTCTCAGCCTTGGCCAGTGGCAAATCTGTCTTGGATTTGGCTGGCATTGCGTCTGTCAGACATGGGAGAAGGTGCTGGCAGTTTCTCAGAAAGGCCACCTTGTAGCCATCCCTGCTACTAAAACCTTGCCACACAAACCCAATGCAAAAGCAAAATATTTTCAAGAAAATTTTAGAAAAGGATTAGGCTGCACATGCAACTGGGATGATATGGGATAACTGCACATAATTTGTGGTGTCATCTTGTGAAAGAAATAATTTCATCATCAATGTGTTTGTCCTTGAAAAGTGCTTGTTGCACAAGGAAAAAAAAAATCTGAGTATCTTTGCCAAGTGTTGTGAATGTTCCTACGTAAAATAATTTCTTCTATACTTATTTTTTTTTATATAAGGCACTGTTGCTAACAATTTATTGTCTTTCTACAGGTACAAACACAGAGCACTTCTTGTTTTGTCACCAAATTTCACGTGTTCGCTGGTATTATCTGTGCTGTACTTTCAAAATAATGTGTTTGGTAGGCACAGATATATATCATCTTGATGTCTTTCCTTAACTTGTGCTGCTGTACCTTCTTCAATATATTTCTCACCTGCCTCCCTTCTGGACTTCTACATTGTGGTATGCATGACAGTTTGAACTAGTTTTATTTGTGTATTTCAGTGAATGTAGATTTTGCCTTAAGTTTGGAGTAATTTTTAGAGAAAATTTCCTTTCAGGTTAATATAAGATAATTCTGATCCGAGATACCAATTTGTGTGAAGTGGTTTTGGTGATCTACAGGGTTTAAATAGTCTACTCTTTTTTTGGTATGTTTTATTCTTAACTAGTTAAGAATGTTGAGAATTTCTGAAATTATTTATAATGTATTTTCTAGCACATTCCTCTTCTATTCAGTTTGCTTTCTAGATATACATAGAAACAAAACTCACTAGTGCTTAGTCTTTACTGGCAACTTCTGCTTTTTTAATACCCCAGATAAACTCTTAATTTGAATTAGAATTAGTTTTTCTTTGTTATGATTAGTGATGATGTAGTTATCATGGAACTCGAGAATGTTTTTTCTTCTTCTGGTTCCTCTTATACAAACCAAACAAAACTAGAGAAAGGAAAAAGAACTGTGCTTACTTCATACCTGTTATTAACATTAAGAAGGCTTACAAATTATGTTTAGTAATTTTGCCAAACAATTTCAGCACAGAAACTGATTATCATGTCATATGTCATAAGAATTTGCACAAATGTTGCAGTCTTGCAAAGACGTTTTGCATTACCTCATACAAATTATTTTTATTGGCAGCTGGTTAATTTATTTCAAGATGATTAGTTGCTATATGTATTAATATGCCAGTTAGATCTCTGTTGCTGGTGTGGAGATTTAGTTTCATACTTTTCTTAATGATATAGTGATATATAGAGTCTTAGAATGACTGACAATTCCAATTTTCTGTTAATTTGATTCTGGTGTATTTAGGGATTGTCATGTGATAGGTATGGCTAAGTGTAATAATGCAATTTGTTCTTGGATATGTAGTTCTGTTTCTAAGCTGGGAAGGTTCAAACTCTATTAAAGATCAGGAAAAAGATTTTAAGAATTGTGTATGCTTTGTGAGTTAACTCTGTGGGTCATCAATTACTTTACTGAAATATTTTTTTTTCTTTTAGGTAGAAACATGAGTATTCAATGGCACTTTTGTGTGTATTTCTATCTTTATGTCCTGAAGTGTGTGTAATCAAGCACAGATTAAATGTCTCAAGATTCTCAGAGTTACAGCTCAGGTAACAATCCTCTCTTTTTTCTAGAACTGTTTAAGTGCTGTGCAAATCAAAGAATCATATTTCAAAATAGTTTTATTTACTTCCATTCAGTTACTAAGGACAGTACTTATTTAATTTTTCTGCTTTGTTTATAAATATTAGCTATAGAAAGCGTGAGTGAATAACTTTCTCAAGGTGACAATGGAAGGAAGAAGTGCTTGTCTTTGACACCTGTTGAAAAAATACTTACTCAGAAGCTAAAAAATTTGACCTCAGTTGAAAAAAAGCCCCAAAACAATAAGGAAAGATAATTACTA
This sequence comes from Eulacestoma nigropectus, assembly GCA_013397775.1. Lineage (NCBI taxonomy): Eukaryota > Metazoa > Chordata > Aves > Passeriformes > Eulacestoma > Eulacestoma nigropectus. The sequence continues at coordinate 6,733 of VZTE01002938.1, forward strand.
TCTAACAAGAATTCTCTTTGAAATATCTACAGCTTTCAATGTATTTAGTCCATAAGTATTAATTTATTGTCAAGCCCATCTTATGAAACATATTTGAATAGCAACTGCTCTAACGCCTTTTAGCTGGTGGAAATTTGCCTCTCTCCTACCCACAGACAGCCAGAGTGCAAGTACAGGTTCTTCTTGTTCTGGGGTGTATTCCATGTTCTGGTGTGCCCTCTCTCAGGGTGCTCCTGGCGATGGTAAATTGCCACCCCAGAGCAGCAGAGAGTCACTCAGAGTGACTATATTACTGATATTATAGAGTTCTGGGGGAAATGGACTCCAGCATCCTCGTGATGAGTGGCGCCTTTGAAAAACATGCATGTTCTATTGACAGTCCTTCTTTGGTGGTATAAAATCACAGCACATTAATAAATCAGTTAGTTCCTGGCAATGGAAATACTATGACAATGAAAAAGACAGAAGCACTGAATTTCTGAACCTTCCTGTTCATCCAAGGGGAAACAATTTTCCTTATGCAACCCTTTTACTGATGGCCAATTTTAGTTCCATGTTTCCTGCTCTGAAATGTCTGTTTCACAGACTTGTTCTACAGAGATGGGTTGATTTTTAATAGATGATCTGATGATGTTTCTATGAAAGCTCTTCTGCTAGAAATACCTTTTTGCTTACAGTTCAGGGAAAGCTGGTACAAAATACCGTGACTTCATTCTAAATCTTATTTCACACTCTCCAGTTCCTATTCATTGTTTTTCTTATTAACTTTAGATAAGATAAAAACAGAAGCTGGAGGCACAGTATTTTCCCCGAGATTCTTTCCTATGGATGTAATTTACTAAGTTTAATAAAAGCCACGTGTGAGAAAAAATTATCGTATATCTTTCTGTTATCAGGTCATCAGAAATTTCTTGGAATTTAGCTTTTCCCCACTGTATGCTTCAGATAGTTTTTTCAAATTTTCTGTTCTCTCTTTGTGATGCAGAATGGGTTTGAACAGAACAGCAAAACTGCGGAGATGGACCTGAAAGTTTCCCTTAAGGGATGTTGATATCAGGTGGTAAGACCAAATGTGTCCCAGTGTTGCCAAGGAACAGCATAACACTTGCTTGTGCAGGAGGTTGATGCATGTATTTCACAGAGAAGGGAGAATTTTACTGCTCTACACAGGGTGCTGTGGGCAAATTGGCACACTGTGAATTCACTCTGTGTGATCATTAAGGCAGGTCTCTGTTGTGCAGTATTGCTCTTCTCCAAAGGAGCACTCTCTCAGAAACACATACAGCCAATGTCAGTAACCTCTTTGTACTTCCATTCCTTTTTGCCTTGCTCATACTGGCAAATTTTTCCTAAGCTTTCTTTCACTGACAGCCTGGAAGCATGATTAGAAAGATACTGCCTAAGCTCATGCATTGGACTAGTGTAGCTTAAAGACCATCCTCTTCCTCATTTTCTCATCCTCTAAAGTAAATGTAGGCCATTTCAGACACAGCTTGCAAAAAGTACCTTCATGAAAAGTGTATTCAAAAATTCAGAAAAATATCCCAAAACATCATTAGATGTCATATGCAGCTTATTATCTGGATAAAAGTCTCTATTTGTGTTAGGTTCACAATATCTATGTGTCTATCTATCTTTCAAAAAACCCCTGCTGTCATGTGCAGATCCCTCTTTGTCGAGACTATCTTTTCTACCTCCCAGAAAGTAATGGAGACTCATGAGGAGTCTCTTTGCAGTAGTTAGGAATTTCTATTTCACAGCCTCAGGTAGTCTCAACACAATTGTACTGAATACATGAACAACAAAAGGGGGTTTTTTGCTTGTTTTCCCTTTGGAGAGCAGCAGTTCTTCTTTCCTAACATGTTTTTTTTTTGTGTCTGTCAGTATCTTAACAAAATGCACACTTTCTTAAGAAGGATTTTTGTTCAAAAGATGCAAAATACTTTGTGGGAGTAATTTGTTTATTTATATCAAGCACTTAGTTTAATGCTGCTTCTATGCTCAAATCTGATGAAAAGACTAGTTTTGTGTGTTCCTTGTTTTATTAAATAGCTATTTAAGTCTTCCCTTTTTTTTGGTTATTTACAGTTTTATTATTCTTGCAGCATTTATTTTCCTGGCTATTAGCTGAACATTTCTGTGGTGGCAGCCAAAGACTAGTGGATTATGGGAACAGAGAAGTGGAGAAAATTTTCTGAAACAATCTTTAGCAACGAAATTGTAAATAGCTTTCATAAACTGAACAACTTTCAAATTAGAAATAGGCTTTTAGATTTGCTCTTTTTGATGGGAAGCTGATGCAAAAACTCCTATGTCTATTATTAAACCAAACCTATTAATGCCCATTCATTCCAATCTTGCCTTCAAGTGCAGACAAGTGTTTCCTACTGTCTCCTGCCTCCTGATAAGGAATAATCATGCCTCTTTTGAAAAGCTCTGTTTCTCTCCATGTGACAATTGTAGCTGTGTGTGAGGCAGCCTGATGCCAGTGACCTGTACCAATTGCCTGTATCAGAGAGGACCACTAGCATGACAACAAGACACAGCTCTGCAGCTCCTAGTACTGCACAAGCCTATACAAAAGTATCTACGAACAGAGTTTCAGTCATTTTCAGCTGTCAGCATCTCTGATCCCTGACTGCAAGCCCACTGCTGAGTGCTTGTTCCCATTCTCATGTCAGCGTAAGAATCCACACACTCTTTTCCCACTCCCATGTGTTCAATGGCCTCATTAACTCTTATGCCCCATCAAAAGAAGCAAGAGCAAATAAGAAGGAAGAAGGGGTCAGTGGGAAAGACTTATTTGGCCTCATTGCCAGTTTATGCCAGGTTAAATTGACTGTGAAACTATGACAGTAAGACTGAAATCAACTGAGACACTAAGCTGGTCTGATAGCAATCTGTTGCCTTCTTTTTTTTCCTTGTGCAAAAGTGGTGAGGGTGGGGCATTGTAACCTCCTAAACAAGAAATATGTGTTTGTTATTCTCCTTTGGTTTTTCCAGGTGGAAAAAATGAGATTTTAAGTAATTTATTTGTATTTGATTTTACCTGACAGCTCACTGTTCTCTTCTGCTTAGCCAGAAGTGAAAATAAATATCACACAATCTTGTCATCTTTTAAGCCAGTTTTTTTATATTCTATTGCTAGGGATTTCAAGCCCAGATGAGCCTAAAATCAGCAAAAAATTAATCTGGATCTGGTAAATAGGATTGAAACAATGATTTGGAAAAAAAAAATCTAGTTTATTTTAAGCCATTAGGTAGATGTTTTTCTGTTTTATTTGTGTCTTTATTAAAATAAATTCAAAAAGTAAGGCATTCTAGTCTGACCTGTGAAAAAAGCCGACTGAAATGTTTTTCTTATTATTTTTTCAGCCTATGAGTTCTGAAAAATAGTAAAATATACAGTAAAGAGAAGAAAGTAAAAAGGGTCTGGGCACTGCTGATCTGACCGTTCTATTGCACACTTTGCGCAAGGCCCTGGCACCTTTTTTTCCTTGCCTTAGTTTTTTCACCAATGAGTGTTTTGAGGTTGCTTCAAGAATCACTGGCAAAGGTATCAGCAAAACCAAGTTTAATATAAGAATGAAAGCATGACAAAGTTCACTGACAAGATTCATTGTATTACTTACTGGATGCTTGAAGTGCACCAAGAAAAAGCAAACAAAAATCCAAAATCAATCAATCCAAACTGAAATACACCCCAAACTATCTATGTGGGGGCTGGGAGGGTGAGAAGCAAAGAGAAAAGGATAGGAATGAGTAAGGATAAAAAGGAGTACAGAAGACCCTCCTGTTGCGTCGCAAGGTTGAGAGTATAGCAGTGTGCTAAACTGAGCTCAGATTTGACCAAAAGTTTATGCCTAAAGGCCCAACAGCACTTAACTTAAATTTAATGGCACTTAAACTTAACAGTACTTAAGTGATAACTGAAGCTAAACAGTTAAGCAAAAGATTTATATAGAATTTATTTTATCACGATAGTAACTCATTTACAGGCCTGACTTACTACAAGTGTGAAGTACTTAAGAATCTAGGAGAACAACATTCGTGGTAAATTTGCTATAGCATATTCACACTCGCACACATACATAAAGTGTCTGTTCAACACACATACCTGTGAAAAAGTTCTCCTTGAATTCAGTGAAGTTCTCGCTTCAGATGCCTTTGTGGCTTCTCAGTGGGCAAAGGGTTGAGCCTTGAGGAGCTGAGAGTGTCAGCTCAAGATCCATTGTTGTCATTTAGTGATCCTCTGAGTACAGCCAACTTGAGAGTTTGCTGGCTCTGAGAGGGATCCCACTCAGAGGGAGAATGCTGGTTGCAGCCTGTTGTGGTACAGGAGAGCTCCAAGGGTTTCACTTTGGACCACTGTTTACAGGGTTGCAAGACAGTGTGCTTTAGTCATAGTAATTTTTGATCTTGGCCACAATTCAAGTAGGTAACTTTCTCTGAAGTTTGATAACAAAAATATTATTCCACTTGATTTGTTATTCAGGAAAGAAAAATAAGTTTCCAAGGTTGTTCATCAAAAAATGGGAGCTTGTTAGACAGCACTAGTGTCTGGGAACAGACAGTGTTTCTGCTAAGATCAAGAGAAGCTTAGCCCAGGTGCTGCTCATCAAGGCTGAAGCCTAATGAGCATCTGTCAGACCAGAGTGTGGCCTGAGGTGGTTGGTGGTGGTGTAAAGTGCACCACCACGAGCTTCCTACCCATTATCTTATGATATTAAGAATCTTTGTATCAATTGCTCATTCAGAGTTGCCTTTCCAAAGAGATGTAGTTCTAAAGTTCTGAGTCTCACAATTTATGAAGTGTGAAAAATCATAGTTAGGAAAACTTCCTGTGGAAACTTAGAATCATCATATATGCTGAGTTGGAAGAGACCATCAGGATCATCGAGTCCAACTCTTGACACTGCGCAGGACACCCCAAGAGTCACACCATGTGCCTGAGAACATTGTCTAAACACTACTTGAACTCTGTCAGGCTGATGCTGTGACCACTTCCCCGAGGAGCCTGTTGCAGTGCCTGACCACCGTCTGGGTGAAAAACCTTTTCCTGGTATCTGACCTAAATCTGCCCTGACTCAGCTTCATGCCATTTCCTTGTGTCCTGACGCTGGTCACAAGAGAGGATTTGTCCCTCCGATTCCCCTTGTGAGGATATTGAATACACCTCCCTGTCTGCCACAGAAGCGGGGAAAAAAAAAAATTCTTATTAAATACTTAAGACACTGATTGCCGTGACAAACAGGCTTGTGAAATTTTATAGTTGTCTAGATTTCGCAAGGGGAAAAAAATGCACTGTATAAGTATGACTAAAGCTAAACTTGCCACTACCATGAAAAGGTTGTTTATTTGCTTCAGTCTCCTGTCTAAATAACGGCTAGCGTTAGACTATTTATTTGCTTCATGTTGGAAAGAAGATTGAATTACACAAGCGAAAAGCATGTTGTTAGAGGTTTTTAAGCTTCTTGTAAAATATTCTTTCTCAACTGAAAAACAAAACCAAAAGGACTTTATAGACCCTTTCTCTTCTCTTTTCCACAAGATAAAAGACCTTAAGGACTTTGTGTTGGTATTTTCCATTAAGATGACAATCGATATAATTTGCTTGTTTAGCAAGACACAAGGCAAGACAGAGGATTGCTATTTCCTGTAGCACACAAGAGCATCAGTAAGATTGTGATAATTGCTACGAGATAAAGTGAGCCTAGTGGATTGTGGAAATTGGATGGGTTCATTTAAACTGCTTAGGAATGACAGATTTGCTGATTATTTGGATTGTTCCCTAATTTCTTTACACCCATTGTGCCTTCATGTAAAATCTGGCATGCTTGTGTGCTTTTTTACCTTATTGCTACTGCCTTGGTAGTTTTTTTTTTTTCAGTGTACTTGCTTTATTATCATAAAGTTGTACAGCCATGTCAAAGATTAATATACCTAATCATTAGCATATAGCCTTGGACAGTAGGTTGTCTTTGTTGTCATACTACAAATTTGATTACAGAATGGCATTATGTGTAAGGCTTTCAACAAAAAGAATATAGAGACTGATGATGAAATGTAATGGAACCATAATAATCATCATCATCATAATCTTTGCCAACTTTATAGTACTTCACAATATGAAGACTGTTCAGAAATTATAGGGCAAAAAATACCTGTCTTTATAGAACAATAATTAAAAGAGAAACTTCAAGATACTCCTTTATTAGGTTTCTTGACTAGGTAAATAACACAACCACCTATGTGTAATTAGTTTAGGATTTAATTTCAAGATAAAATGAAAATTTACCTGTGTTATCGGAAAAAAATATACATAGATATATACAGTTATAGTAAAAAACCTGAACTGACAGATGAGCTTGAGCTACTGGACTTCTGCCCACATTCTGCAATGCATGCCCACAATACTGTGCCAGCATGTCTTCTCATGACACTGGAGTTACCCAGATATGAAGAAATGCATTTAACTGAGTTTATGTTTTGAACTGATTATTTGTTTGAGACTCATGTTTTGATACTATGTGATCTAGATTGCTTGTATGAGCAGCTTTTGAACAGCACTTGCAGCTAAAAAAGTAGCTTAAGTGACAAAATACTTTCCTGGTGATATGTGCAATATCTAAAGAAAGCTCTATCAGAACAGAACTCATCAACTTTTAAAATAACAGTTTGCCATGCAGGATACTTGCACAGAATGAATATTTCTGACAAGTTTTATAGTTTTGCAAAAGCAGCAATCATCCAGAAGCATTTAGGACCAAATGCACAGATGAAAGTTTCCCAATGCACGTACCACCTTAGAATCATAGAATCATAGAAAAGTTGGGGTTGTTGAAGGGATTTTTAAAGATTTTGATGAGGATACCTCCTGGTGTGTCATGGAGGCATAGTAAGCATCTCCAGACCCTGTCAAGACTCCTGAGGGTAGCACATGCTAACTTGCTAGGCAAAACTGTTCCTTTTCTGAATTGTCACAATTTCTCTTCAGTCCAGGAGAGCTCCATAGCCACATTTTAACTTGCCTTTATGTATGCAGGAATGCATGCATGTGCATAACCATTTCAGTGTGATTCCTTTCTTTCCTTTGAAGCTCTTTGGACACATGTTCTTTATACATTAGAACCTGGTAAACTTATTTTTTGTTGTCTACATACTTTTATGTGGAAATATTATGAATCAGTTAGACTCATATCTGCAGGTATTTTGACTGTATTTTTTATTTCTTTCTTCATTGTAAGGATAACTGTCGGAAGGGATGAGAGCTGGTTCAGCTTTGTTTAGTTTTTCCTACTTTTGTTCTTCTTTTTATTTGGAAAAAAGAAAACCACATGTCTGCGGTCTGAAATGAATAGGACTAGATTCCATTGTGTTATCCATCTTTTAGTCTCTTCATATATTGTTTCATTCACCACAGTTATGGAAACGATATCATTATAATGTGTTGCTGTTTCAAAATGTTGATGTACTGTGAGATAGAGGTAGAAAAGTCAACGTTACATGCAGATTGTGAAATAAAGTTAGAAGAACCTTTTATTCTTAACACAAATAAAATTATTTTGTTTGCCACAACTTGCCAAAGGCAAAGTATTGTTATTATCAGTAACCATGAGTTGAGATGGCAAATTAAAAGCTGTGACGTTACAGTGTAATTGTGTGTGACTTCTAATGATAAAGATTTTTCCTGTTTGCTCTGTCCATTTTTTTTCCCCTAGCCTGTTCTGTTAACCTAATGTTGCATAAGTCTCACCACTCAAGAAACTGATTTTGTCACTGAAGCCTCACATGGTTGTTATGGGAAGCACAGTTCTAAACTTACGGATTTTTTTAATATTAGTGGTACATCACATCCAAGACCATTGGAGTTTTGCAGTAGCTTGATCTTCTTTTAGCATAAAGGGAAGTAGGAAATAAGATATACCTGGTTTGGGGTTTTTTTTTGTTGGTAGTGGTGGGGTTTTTTGTTAGTATTTTTGTTTTAAATAATGCTACTTATTATACAATACCTCATTAGCAGTCTATGTTCTCACCTGTCATAGTATGTTCTCTCCAGGAGCATTTGAAAATGAAAGCTGGAACTACTAAAGTAGATGATAGAAAGCTGAGTTAGAAGGTATGATTTCTTAGAGGGTAGAGAGAAACCGAGAAATTTTGGGCAGAAAGAAATCTGAAAAGAACATCTAATCCATTTCCCTGCTTTGAAGTGGTAAAAATATATCTATCATTTCAAAGGGAAGGCTTTCTCAGTGTAATTTGTTGCAATTATTTTTCTTTTCTAAAGTTAAACTGTCTTTTTCCATATAATCTAATTTCAACTACTCTTATGTCTAAGCTTATGTGATCTCATTGGTGATTACGGGTACAACATACTTCTACTTTCTCTTCTTTGTAGCAAATTAATTTGAAGACTGTTCTGCCTTCTCTTTCTCATGAGATATTTTGCCAAAACTGCTTATAATTGTATCTCGTTTTCTCCCAGATGTATATATTCTTTTTGAAATGTAATGAATGTCTCAAACTCGACAAAGACATATACTGAGAACCTGTGTTTCATGAGCAAAGAGAAAGAATTATTTCCCATGTGTATCAATGAGAGGTCTGAAAATCAATATCAGACACTGTTTTGCAAAATCATTCCATTATAATAATAGTTGTCATTTAGCAGTGATTTCCTACCTCTATTCTACACTTATACATTTACTTTTCAACCTCCCCTCTTCCCAAGATCTTGATTTTATACACAGTTTATGGTGTTGCTTGCAGACTTGTTCTTTTCTGGCCATCCTTGCCCCAGTAGTGCAAAGCAGAATGAAGTAATGACTCAGACAGGATTTGACTTTGGGATGACGTCCCTCTCCACCACAATCCCCACTCCTTCCAACAACCTTTCTTTGTTATTCTGTTTCAATAGGAAAATGCAATGGCAATGTAACATAGAGCTAACACATTGTGGAAAATTGTTCTGTGAAGCAATTTTCCACAGATTTTTGTTTGTCTGCTAGCTTTTATAAGAAACGTTGACATGCATTACTATTATTTACCACTACAAATTTTCAGCTGAGGATTTCACCGGCTGAGAAGCTGTGGGGGGCGGCGGGCGCGGGGAGCGGGGACGAACGGGGAATGGAGGCCGTGCCGAGCCGGGGCTTCCCCTCGGTGCGCAGGCGTGGGGCCAGCGGGGCTTTCTGGATGGCTCTCCTCGCTCAGCCATGCCCGCGCAAACCTCGGAGTTGCCAGAAGCCGCCGGCGCCCCGCCTATGCCGCGGAGTATAAAACTGTACCTTTGAATTGTTAAGCGCTCTTTTCTGTGCTGGCTTTCGGGCGGATTAAAGCTGCTTGGAATAGCACAAAAGCAGCCTTCTTGTGCCTTTCTCTGCCTCCCCGAGAAAAGCCGAGCGCCTCCCGCCACGCAGTGAACGGAACACAAAGTTGCCGTTCGAGCCGCCTCACCCTGGGGCCGCCGAAAACCCACACAGCGCCGCGGCTCCAAGGCGTCCCTGTGTTCTCCCCTCCAGGAGGATCGGAGACTGCCTGAGTCGTGAGCCAAAGAGGGGCACTGGCCGGCAGGAGATACCCCAGGGCAGGCGAGCGTTAAGAAGCCTTACAGCTGTTACTGGAATCAGGAGGGTGACTCTGATTTTATCACCAACCTTTCCAAAATTACGCCTTTTAATCCAGATCAGCTCACTCTGCAGCCCTATGTCTAGCTCTGTAACATAACTGGAAGAGCAACACAGATAGAAGCAAACAACCAGGGTTTAGTAATTGCTTAAACTGGACCCGACAGAAATCTGAACAGCTAAGCCTGAGTGTAATAACGCTGTGCTTGTCTTCACTGATGTTGGAATGAAGAAACTTTTCTGAAAACACTTAATTTTCAAGATCTTCCCTTTTCTATGGGTCACTCTCCAGAGGGATCTGGCATATACCAGGAAAAAATAAGTTCTGTTCTGTTTTTATTACTTCACTGCATAGTATTTAATTTAACAAACAGTATAGTTTGTAGTTTCTTGTTTAGAAACTCACTTCAGTATGGCTCACTGGAGCCACAAGAGCAGCTTTCCATTACCACATGAAAGGAAAAAACCATTCTTCTTCATATCATCTTCTTTTAGTTACTATTAGGAAAGGGGCTGGGTAAATCTTTGATGCTATGTAAGGCTCTATAGGGAAAAAATATAAAAGTCTTGTTGAATGATCTCTTAAAAGTGATCGATTAGGGTTAAATTAGTGCCATAATTATTTGGATGTATTTATGTAAGTCACTAATAGAGTGAAAAAGGCGCAAGAAGGTCCCACCTGCCATTTACAACACACCTCTTTAAAAGTTTCTTTGCAATATTGACAAGGATCCTTGTAAGGATTGCCTACCTTCATAAAATTAATTATTTCAGTGTTTAGTACCTCTGAAAATTATTTGTAATGAAATACAATCATGTCTGACTCTCTCATCAAACTAAATGGGAACTTCTGTTTAAAAATTACCTTTGTATCATAGAAAAGGTAGCAGACTGAAGCATTGCTACCAAAAATAATTTCAAATAATCAGGGTAAAAATCTGATTAGAGTTTGAGGAAGGAGGCTAGGAAAATGTCCAGACATCAGTATTTACTGGTGGTAATTGATGGTAAAAGAAGGCTCTGAAAGTAGAGGTTAATGTCATACAGACTTTTTTTAAGCTGATGTGTGTGATGGGTGGGTTGCTTTTCAGTTTTTGTTTTCTTTTGTTTTTTTGGGGGGTTTTTGTCTGGTTTTTTGGAACAGACAAAAAAAATGGAAATGGTAATATTTTACTGAAGGCTGATATAAAGATGGAGAATAAATAACATCACAAATGCCCATGGAAGAAATGTACTGGAGTAGGCATTGCCACCTATTGACTAAAGTATAGAACAGCAAAAAAGGCAATTCCAGCCAGGAAAGAAACCTGGTACTAGGCAGTAGCAAGAGATACAAATATTTAACTTTAAATTCACAGAATATTCTGTGTTGGAAGTGACCCACAAAGATCATCAAGTCCAATGCCTGAGCATGGTCTGTATGGGATTAGACTCCAGAACCTTAGTGGAATTAGCACCATGGTCTAACCAACTGAGCTACTTAAAGGATGTGTACTGTAAAGTGTTGTTTGCTGTTTATCTGTGACTTTAAGAGGAATAAAGCCCAAATTTTGAAGCTGGACAAGAGTAGGGATGTTATTTATTGGCGTGATTTTGTCAGCATTTCATCTATTAGATTTTCTTACTTGTAGACCAGATATCCCAGAGGATTTCTTCTAAGATAATGGAAGCTATTGACTCTAGGCTGTTTGATTCAAATTGCTAAAGGTCAGTAGAATAGTGATGAACAGTACTTGGTTATGACCTGATGACAGCCTAGCAAACAGTACTGAATACGTTGTTAATGTCCTTGTAGCTGGCAGGTATTAAGGTCCTAAAGGTTCGTAATCACATTGTTTGAAATATCAGCCAGAAAAAAATGGAGTTATGAATTTGTGAACTGAAGCAAAATGATTTTATATCTTGGATTCTGTTTTTAATACTAGATTTAAGATAGTAATAATCTTCTACTGTTAAAAAAAGCTAACTAATCATCAAAAAAAAATCAAAACCCAAAACCAAACAAATGACAGAAAAAATACTTCTGTGATATTTTTATGCTGTAGAGGTGGAGTTGTGTTAAATCAGAGAATGATTATTTGTTTATTTGCTGTACATTGCTTCTTTTTTTCCTATAAACATAAGAAATTTCATTGAGTCCTTACATTTACATCATTACTCATTTTTGCTAAAGAGAGATAACATTTTTATCCAATCAACATTTATTGTAGAAACTACTGAAAATATTTTAGTTTGAATGCCCTGTTCTAGTTTACAGTATAATATTTTATGGTGGTAAACCAAGAAACTGCTGACTAAAATCTGTCTGGAGCTTATTTGCAGTTGTAAGTCCTTGACACAGGAGACAACAGATTTTCACGAGTGTATTCAGTTTATGTGGAAGGATTTTGGGACCAGGGGGCTGCGGAGGTGGCTCTTGTGAGAAGACACAATAAGCTTCCACCATGTCCAATACAGAATTACCCTGGATCAGGTTTTCTGGTAAGACCTGTGATCCCCTGGGGGACCCACGCTGGAGCAGCCTGTTCCTGAAGGACTGCATCGTGGGGGAGGGACTGGAACAGTTTGTGAAGAACTGCACCCCGTGGGAAGGACTCATGTTGGAGAGGCTGGTGGAGGACTGTCTCCCCTGTGAGGAATCCCACACTGGGACAGGGGAAGAGCATGAAGAGTCCTCCCACTGAGGAGAAAGGAGTGACAGAGACAATGTGTAATGAACTGACCGCAACTCCCATTCCCCATCCCTCCTACGCCACTGGAGGGGATCAGGCAGAGAATTCAGGAGAGAAATGGATCTCAGGAAGAATTGGTTTTATTTCTCATTATCCTACTCTGATTTGATTAGAAATAAATCAAATTAATTTCCCCAAATCAAGTCCGTTTTGCCCATGACAGTAACTGGTAACTGACCTCTCACTGTCCTTATTGCAACCCATGAGCCTTTTGTTACATTTTCTCTCACCTGTCCAGCTGAGGAGCGGGGTGATTGAGCAGCTTTGGTTGACACACACCATCCAGCTGTGGTGAACCCACCACAATTATCTCACTAAAATCAGTGCAGGGGAAATGGGAAGAGGTGTCTTTTTTGTTTGTGATAGATTCGAGTTCTGTGGATTCCTTCTGGCAGTCATTCTATGGCCCACGTAAGATAAAAAAGTAATTTACTAAGTAGAAATCAAACTGCTTGTTTTATACCTACTCTGACAATGTTGCAGGTGGAACATAACCTAAAGAAGCACAAGCCAAGTGAAGAATTTGAATAGACATGTGGAAAGAGAAAAAGCAATTGCAAAAAACATGCATTAAACAGAGAGTGCCTTCAGAAAATATGCATTCTAAATGAATTCTGTAATAATATGAAAATTCATTCCTTGGCCTTATAGAAAGCTTTCTACAAAAATGTTTTTCAGACTATAAAGTCTATTTTTTTTTCTCTAAAATAAATACAGAGCTTCTTAAAGTGTTGAAAATTTAAGTTCTTTTCATTTACAAACAAGCAAAAAGAACTTTCCTGTTTTATTTTGTTAGTCACAAATTTGTTGGATCTGGAAAGGGACCTATCTTCCATGGTTTAAATTTATGTCAAATATTGGCTATTATCCTGACTGCCAAACATACCTTACTTTACCAGTGCTATATGCTAAGGAATGTGGAAATCACTTCCATTTTGTAAGAAAGAAGAAAAGTAAAAACATATGAAAGTACTGCGGTTAAAGTCTTGCCAGCATTTAAGGTCTTTTCTTAATAAGGCATGTCCTCTAAGATCTCAGAGAAAAAATTCCTAAATGCCAATATATATAAAGGTCAAAAGTACTCACTACAAAAAGCCTGGTCAAATATGAAGTAACCAAATCCACTTCATTCAAGACAGAGAGTACAAAAACCTTTTTATTAAATGTTTGCTTGTTGTAGTAATTAAGTAAGTTTTTTGTTTGTTTTGAAAGTTAGACCTAAATGTACCATTTGGTTGGACACTGCTAACAAAAACAGTAGAAAAGCTTTCAACTAATATATTCACATTCAAAATGAAAGTGTATATTAAATTACTAAAGCATCATAATACATCATTTCTTCATAAGCTTCCTCAGTCTTAGTTATGCCCTTAATAATAAAGTTTTGTCTTTTAAACATATCCTCAAGGAGCTGCTGATGCCATTGCAAAGCCTCTCTTGATAATTTTTGAGCAGTTTTGGGAATCCAGAGAGGTCCCAGCTGACTGGAAGCTGGTCACTGTTGTCCTGATTTTCAAGAAAAGCAAGAAGGAGGACCCCGGAAACTACAGACCTGTCAGTCTCAATTCAGTGCCCACTGAAATCACAGAAAAGATTATCTTGGGAGGTACTGAAAAACACCTGGAGGACAACTCAGTCATTGGTACAGCAAACATGGCTTCATGAGAGCAAAGTCCTGCCTATTGAACTTGATATCTTTTTACTTCAGGATAAGTCACCCAGTTGATCTAGGTAATCTTTTTGGATTTTAGCAAAGCTTTTGATACTCTCACAGGATCCTTCAGGACAAAATGTCCAGCACACAGCTGGATAACCATGTTACACGATGGGTGAACAACTGGCGCATGGGTCAGGCACAAAGGGTTACAGTGAATGGGGTGACATCAGACAGATGACCTGTCACTAGTGGGGTTCCACAGGGCTCCATCCTGGGTCCTGTGCTCTTTAACATCTTCATTAAAGACTTGGATGCAGGACTTGAGGGAATACTATGTAAGTTTGCTAATTATACTAAATTGGGAGAAGCTATTGACTCCCGCAGGGGCAGAGAGGCCCTGCAGAGACATTTCAATACGTTGGAGAGATGGGCAGTCACCAACAGTATGAAGTTTAACACGGGCACGTGCGGGATTCTGCACCTGGGACAGGGCAATCCTGGGTGTATGGACAGACAAGAATGAGAGGCTGGAGAGCAGCACTGTAGAAAGGGACCTGGGGGTCCTGGTCGAGGGCAAGTTGAATCTGAGTCAGCAGTGCCCTGGCAACCAGGAGGGCCAGCTGTATTCTGAGGGGCATCAGGCACAGCATCACCAGCCGCGCAAGGGAGGGTCAAGAGAGCCAGTCCTGTTCTGTTCTGCACTGGAGTGGCCTTGCCTTGAATATTGTGTGCAGTTCTGAGCACTGCAATATAAGAAAGACATTAAGCTATTTGAGACAGTCCGGAGGGGGGCAACGAAGCTGGTGAAGGGTCTAGAGGAGAAGCCATATGAGGAATGGCTGAGGTCACTTTGTTCTGTTCAGCCTAGAGAAGAGGAGACTGAGGAGAGACCTCATTGCACTCTTCAACATCTTCACAATGGGAACCGGAGGGGCAGGTAGCAATCTCTTCCCTCTCGTGACCATTGAGAGGACCAGAAAAAATGGCATGAAGCTGAGTCAAGGGAGGTTTAGGTTAGATACCAGGAAAATAGATAGCAGGAAAAGGTTCTTCACCTAAAGGGTGGTTGAGCACTGGAACTGGCTCACCATGGAAATCATACAAGCACCAAGCCTGTCTGAGTTCAAGAAGTGCAGTAATCACACACGGGCAATAACTCTGCACTCCTTCAGGTGCAAAGTCAAAGACAAAATCCCGTTTATTGCGCAGTGCCAACTCCCTAAATACCCCCACAAAACAGGATATAATATCATGTAAACAGGAAAGATGTTCACCACAGTGTCTCCCTATCACCTGGAGCAGTGCACAGACTTTGCCTGTTATGGTAACAGGTAAACAATACCCCATAAAGTCACAAACTACCATCTTCACTTCTCACAGGTCCAGCTTTGTCCACAAGCCACAAACCTCTCTCCGCCCATCCCTGGTGGCCGGGATACAGTCCCAGGGTCACCTCCGGGCCCAGGAAAGAGGCTGACTCTCCAGCCTTCTGGGCTTATCTCTCTATCACCACATAATGTAACCCAACAAGAAGTGTTAGGACAAGTGCTCTCAAGCACATGGTGTGACTCGGGGATGCTGCTATGCCGGGCCAGGAGCTGGACTTGATGTTCCTAATGGATCTCTTCCAACTCAGCGTATTCGATGATTCTGATTCTATGATGTGGTATAAGACTAGTAGCTTTTAAGCAAATTATAAAGTTAAAAAAAAAAGAAAAATCATGTCTTGTGGCAATCTTACTTAACATTTTGCTTCTAACTGATTTTCTTTTTTTAAGTGGATATCATCTAAACACTTTTTGCCAGGCATGGATAGGCATTTTTGCACCATTTTGGGTGATAAGCTCTTTCACTGCTGCTGGTTTTACCATGCCTTTTCCTTAGTTTTTGGTTGAAAGACATATAAGGGAAGTGCTTCTTTTTTTTTGGATTAACCCTATATTTCTCCTCTGTGGAGAATAGCCTTGAAAAGGGATGTATTTTTTTCCAATGCATTATAGATTACAGTATCAAGAGTCTCTAAAAACCTCATGTGGAGAACCATGTGGATGGCATTGACAGTTCTAGTATGTTATTGAACTGCCAGCTGCTCTTCGTGCCTTTCCTGCTGGCATGTTGTTTTACTCTCAGCAGGAGAGGACTTGAAGCAAGGGGCAAAGAAGTGTTTCAACCATGGTTTTTGAATTCATCTAATTGGGTTTTTTGTTCCTCAATTTAAATTTTTTTACTAGCTCACTTCTGGCACAGCACTATAGTGACAACTGTCTTCTGACTCTTTTCATCCTGCTGGTAGTATACTCTTTTTTAATACTCACTATCAAGCTAGGTTCAATAAGGAGGCCTCAAGTTAGGGTAAAAATGAGCCTCGATAAGATACTTGTAATTTCACTGACTTTAAACTTCCATATAGGATATGATTCTGTGAGTTTTATAGATAGACAAATTCAGTTCATAATTTTCCTCTTTCTTGTCATTTTTGTTGCAGATAAATTTGAGATTTTATGGCCAAAAAAATTATTATTTTAACCAAGCCAAATCTTGGAAGCTACAAAACTAGGAATTTCCATTCTGATGTAGAATTTCAAATCATTGTTAATTTTTATATATTTTATATTTTTCTTATTTATAAATTATTAGATTTACTCATTTGAAACTAATGCAATTAAAAGATGATATCATCACTATGTCCCCAAAAATGACTTTGTCCAGTATTCATTTATGTTATCAGCTTACACCAGAGGGTAGATTTACAGAGGCTAATAACACTGTTCCACAACAAGAAAGGAAAAATTGTGCAATTATTATAAAAATATCTGAATCTACTTAACACAATAAAAATCTTCCTTGTAGAAAGAGGGAAGAATCCCAAGAGATTCTGGTATAAGAGTCTCACTGTAATTAGGAAAAGACTGAGCATCGTTATACATGAAGGCTAAAAAACCTCGTTAGCTTTTTATAAGTGAATATATTCCAGTAACTACATATCTATGTCCTTTAACATCCAGAAGCAGAGAATAGATTAGAAGAGAAAAAAATGGGATTAAAGCATAAAGATTTGCCCACCAGTCACAAAACTACTTTGCTATTTTATACTTCTCCTCTTGATATATGAGGAGTTGTGAAAATTTGAGTCTAGCAGGTCTGGCTTACAGATTTGGATCTGAGCTTCTGAATCTCAGAGGAAAGTTGTAGAGATCCCCATATTTCAAGCACTTGAACAGGCTGTCCAGGGAAGCGGTGGAGTCACAAACTCTAGAGGAATTTAAAAGATGTGGAGACCTGATGCTTAGGGACATGGTTTTGTGGTGGACTTGTCAGTGCTGAGTTTACAGTTGGACTCAATGATATTGTAGTTCTTTGCAACCTAAACAATTCTGTGATTCTATGATTCTATCTAGCATGTCTTCTGGTAGTACTTAGCTGAGTGCCAGATTTTTGTGCTGCTGCATGAGACAGTGCAGGCTGAGTCAGAGATCACGTCTTTGGTGCCAAAGCACCCTGTGTCGTATTGCTGCAGGAGGATGGAGGACACCTGTGTCAGCTGAGCCCCTTATTTCTGTTAGACCTGTTGGAGTGGGTCCAGAGGAGAGTCACAAAGATGTTCAGATGGCTGGAGCATCTTTCCTGTAAACAGAAACTGAGAAAGCTGGGATTCTTCACTGTGGAGAGAGAAGGCTCTGGGGACCTGACTGCGGCCTTCCACTACATATAAAAAAGAAAGAGAGTGACCTTTTACATAGGCAGATAGTAACAGGACAAGTGGGAATGATTTTAAACTAAAAGAAGAGATATTTAGAATAGATGTTAGGAAGAAATTCTTTACAGTGAGAGTGGTGAGGCACTGGAAAAGGTTGTTCAAAGAAGTAGATGCCTGTTTCTGGTGCTGACCAGGCTCCACTGTTTCTATAGCTGACTTTTTCATGCACTTTTCGTCCTTGAGCTTTTGGTTTGCATGCTATAAATAACATCTAGACCTCTATGCTAAGACATACATGAACTTCAAAAAGCAGCTTTCTTTCATCGGTATCTATTAGGGGGTTTCAGTTTTCCTCCTGAACAGAAATTTGATATCTGAAGTATTTCATTTGTTTTCTAGTACTTCAAATTGACTTGGTTTTATTATGGCTTGGCTTCCTTTAGCAAATGGAAGTAGATGACTGCAAGAGCATTATTTACTATCAATTATAAAGTCTGAGTGGCATTACTGGGTAACCCACACAGCTAGTGAAGTCCCCAAAGTAGGAGAACATTATATTAAAACTGACATCTGCCTGTACTGAATCTTTTCTGTTCACATTAAAAATACAAAAGCATAGATGAATCTGATGAATTAAAAATAAGCTGCTCATTTGGAGTCAGAAAGCAAATCCAATAGGTAGTAAATTTCAAGAACAATTAGATTAAATTCCTTTTAAAACCTAAAGAAAATATTTCATGTTTATGTTTATATGGCATCTTAACTCTAGCTGCTATCAGATTAATCCACAAAGTACCTTCTTCAAGAGAAAAAAAAAAAAAACAAAAAATAAGTTGTTTGCTTATAGAAAGGCTTTTTACTTTTCTCTTTGTTTTCCCCCTTATTATTTTAGTTGTGTCTGAAGTATTACCATAATGACTGATTTGTCATCAGCAATGGAACTTTATGTATAAAAAGTCTTTTTCAGGTACAGGAAGGAAAAATACCATTTGATCAGGCATTTTTTCTAGATTTGGATCAATTCCCAGTTACAAATTTCAGAAAACTATAAAATGGAAATACCATTTTTTCTAAAAAACCCCAAACAACTCAAAACATGCCTCCTACAAAAAAACCCCAAGCAACACTTCCCACCCCCCAAAAATCTCCCACCAACCAAAACCCAAAGTCTACACCAACCACCTCCCAAAAACAGAGCCTGTCTTGATTTCTAAAGTCAAGGCAGTGGCAGTTCCACTTGCCTGATTTATTCTCTCTTATCCTAGTAGTCAAGAAATTGATGTGGAACTGGCATGTTAGATTAGAGAGATGCCATCAGAAGGGTTCTAGAAGCAGCTTGGCTGTGCATGGGCCGTGGTTTGTTGAGGTATATTCTTAAACAAAAAAAAATGCACAGCACTCAACACATCTGATCAGTCCAGTGCAAGTGGGAGCAAGCTATGCCTTATAATTTAGGGGGCAGTCCTGCTGGCAACACTGACCTAACACTGGACCATTGACATGGCGGTGATCAGATGACAAATCAGATGTTCTATTCAGATTTCTGGGGCTTAAGCACATGATAATAGGTCATACTTTCATCATGGAAAGATAATATCATAGTGGAATATTCTAAGAATAAAAGCTATGGAAAATTAGATTGTGCTTGAAGGAATGGTATTTACAATTCCAAAGCTGCTTTAGGATTTTTTAGCTAGCTTTTGAGTATAAAGCTGCATAAAGACTAAACTTTAGTTTCTATGTGACTGAACTAAAAATTCAGAAACTGTTTTTAAAATAAAAAGAATCCTATGTGTTTATCGGATTACTCTTGTGTCGTGACATCTGAAGCTATAAAATAGACTTTCAAATGCTGGATGTAATCTGGGATCAGATTTATACTATAAGGACATTTGCATCACAGTCCACCTTTTCTCCTTGAAATTATATTATTTCAACATGAGGAACTTGCTCTGGACGGGAAGCAAAGCTTAAACTTTCAGTTATCTACATCTACTTTTATGCCTTTTTTTTTTTTTGAAGGTCAACTGTTTTATTAAAGGACACAAGGAAGTGAGAAGTGTGTCATTATTACAAATAATAAATGTAGGTAACATCTGTAAAAAGAAGGAAACATGCTGAGATTTTGTCACTGAGCCTGAGATTTTTTTCACTGATTTCTGGTCTTGAAAGCTTTGCTTGTGTACAAGAACTTGTATATTTTTGCCTGGGTATTCTCTTCTAATATATTCTAGAGAGTCAGATAAGATGGAAATAGACAGTATTTAGAAATATTGGAATTATGCATTTGACAGTTAATACCTGAGAAGAACTCTCGATTTTATTGATAAAATTCTGAAGTTATTTTTTGCACACTAAAATTAGTGCTTTTAAGTCATGTTCCCTTTGACTTGGAAAAGTCAAAAGATAAAGAAAGAAAAACCCATAGATAAATTCTAGCAGAATCAAGAGCAAAGTTGAATTCAAGCAAATACAGAGGTGATTCAATAAAAATGTGTAAATATTTTCTTAATTTGGAACCTTAACTTCGGAATGGAAATAAATGAAACTTTCTGTGTTTGGTAGACAAGATCTTCTTAGGGATTTTTTAAAATATAAGGCAGAGGAAGGAAGCGATCCTTTGTGCTATATGAAGCAGACATATAAATGTGGAGCACAATTACTGCATTTAAAATACTGAGTGAGGAATGAAAACTGCACTGAAATTCATAACTCAAGAAACGGGAAGTATGGTGGATTCTTTATCTCTGGAGATTTTTTTAATTAAGACTGATTGAAAAGACGCTATTTTTCAAAAAAGAAGCTGTGCAAAATCACTATGGGCTTCATAACCACAGAAAGTTTAGAAGATTATAATGGCCTCTTCTGGCTTTAAAATCCGTACTCATAAAAAAAGAAAATAATTTTGTAATCTGCAGGACTCACTTATTGTCATTTATCTGTATAAAATATTCCAAATGGATTCAGTGAGGCTAAAAACTTAGATTAACGTTAAAAAAAGGGCTTTGGCATCTCAGAAATATCAAGAATTATACAGAAAGTTAATAATAAGAAGGAAATGTTAAATCTTAGAAACATATTTATGTCTTGAACTTTAACTCTCTGAGCTCAGGATAAGAATATATTTATTCTTCACCTTGAAGAGCAGTCAAAAAACAGGGACTGGTAAGCTGCAGGAATACATGCATGTATGTATCTATACATGGAGAGAAAAAAAGAAATAATCCTTTTAGGATGTAGCAGAATTCCTAAAAATATACCCTTCCCTTCCCAGAACTCCCCTCCTCTCCCCTCCCCTCCCCTCCCCTCCTTCTCCTTCTCCTTCTCCTTCTCCTTCTCCTTCTCCTTCTCCTTCTCCTTCTCCTTCTCCTTCTCCTTCTCCTTCTCCTTTTTTTTTTTAAATGAAAACAGAGCCAGACACTGACAATGTCAGCTCCTAGCTGCAATTTATCCTTGAATCTTTTCCAGCCAATTCATATTTTATGGGATGTTCCATTCATCACATAACAAATGCAGCAGTTGTTGCCTAACCCCGACTCCAGTGATTTTAGTCAAACTGATTAGAGTCAAACAATAAATCAGTCTTACAGGATGAAATATTTAATTAGCCAAAACCCTCACTTCCTTAGTAAAGTCTGTAAAACTCTTTAGTCCAACTAGCATGATAGCATATTTAAAGCCTAAAGAAAGGGATGAAGAAGATATTAAAAAAAGTCCCAAAATGCTACATGTATGTTACAGTCAGTCATTTATACTAATTTTTCTCAAATAAACCATAATAAATAAATAAAAATTAAATGTTGAATGTGAAAGCATTTCAGATACGTTAATTTTTACCTGAAAGAGCCATCAACAAAAACCTCTAAAAAGCTCTATGATGTTGCTGCAGTACTCCAAGTGAGCCAGGACTTTGATATATGTCTACTTTTTTGAGGGGAAACTTTTAAAACCAATAAAAATGACCTCTAGGAAAGATGGAAGAAAAATAAAATTATTTCAAACTACATCTATTCCCTGTATAGCATATCCTCTTAGGGTGAGAATCTTCACATCACTCTTGCTCTCATTCCATCAAGTTCTATTGGCCTTCTGAGTTATAATAAACTTTAGAAAACCCCTCTGGACAAAGTCTGACAGAAGTCACCCAGAGGTTTTGACAACACTACACTGGAGAGCAGACTGGGCAGAACAGGGAGGTAGCCCTCTTCTCGCCAATTTTTTTGGGACACAGCCTGGCAAACAGGTTGCATAACATGAGACTGGTAGGATCTGTCTGGTAATCATTTGTCTCATTGATATTTCTTGTTTTCATCCCTTGGTTCTGTAATATTGATGGATTAAGCATATTGGTGTCTTTTTTTATTGTCCTGCTCAGTTTGCAGATGGGCAGATCTGCACTCCGAAGTAGTGTCCTTGTGGGCTGAAACAAAGAATAGATTTATCTAGATATTCACAGTGTACTGTGCAGGTAGAAACATTTTGAACAATAACTATTTTTTTTCACACATGCATATAAAATGTTGATATAGGCCATTGGCTGACATTGCAATGTGTAACATTAAAGAATGTCAATATATAAGTTTTTGCCTTAGAATAACTGGACCAAACACTTTGTCATATACCTTTTTTGGAAAGCCACTGTGGAAATCATTGGCCTTTTGAGCAGAAGTTGCTACCATCTTTCTCTTGCTTTGTCTCAGTAGTGGCAATTGAGTGCAGTGCCTCTGTTTGCACTTCTCTACAGAGAAATCCAACCTGTACATATCCGGAGCAGGAAACAACAGTGCTTTTTGAAAAAGCAGAAAGCATGAGGGATACTAGAGAGTTTCTGCTAAAGTCAGGGAGAACTGGGGAGCAGGCCTGGGCTGGGGATCAACCAGGAGTGAGATTGAGGATCTTCATCTGGGCCATGGAGCTGACAGGCCATGATGAGCTGAGTCTGGGATCCCCTTGATCTGTCCTCTGACTGCAGGGAATGAGCAAGGAATCATCACTACCAGTGCCATGTGCTGTAACATAGTGCTGCTGAAATAAGGAAATGTGCCTTTACTGCAGTGACTCTTGGGTCTGCCTCTCTGTGGAAAAACATTTAACTGGATAATGCACAACCTCTCCATTAGGCAGAGAAAAAGAGCTGAACCACTTTCACAAAGGAGTGAAGTGGCTGTTGCACTCTTTGGTGCCAAAACATCACAATCAAATATTGTCTGTGGATTCTGATTTAGTAGGCATGATACCAGAAAGGATCCCCTTGCAGGATTTGTAAGCAGAGGAACACCTGGTTTAAAACTTCTCCTAGGGCATAAGGACCGAGCTGCTTGTCAGGGATTGCATCTTTTGCGTTTGGATACTCAAAAGCTGACACATAAAACTTCTCAGGCTTTTTTCAGTAGTGAGAAGGAAAACAGAGGTTTCTTTGGAAGAATTCAGAATCCATTTTATATATTAGTTATAACTTATGAAATTACTCTGTTCATTGACATTGGGAGTGACCTTGCTGGGTGTTTAGTATTCAATAAGGTGGCAACACAGCTTGTAGAGCTATACACAGCTTTTTGAGCAGTATGCAGCACACACTGATGTGCTTCTACATACAGCAAATCTTTGTATCCAAAACACCAGGCAAGAAGAACTCCCCAAATCTGGATACATTCAGTAGTGCCAAAGAGGAAATAACAAAAATCTAATATATTTTAAAAGGAACTTAAAGACTACTTAGAAATTCTAAATGGAAAAATGAGATGCATACAAATAGGATAAATATTTTATGAGTTTTTGGTAAGTATAATTTTTTTTCCCAATGAGATAGTTGTTAAAAGATAGCAATACAAAAAACCCCACCTACAGCAGTGTTTACAATAAAAATAAGTTTATATGTAGTAGTTTAACTATTCATTTCTTTGAAATTGATAAATGTATCCTTTTTTAAACAAAGGTATTTATGGCTTTTGTCATAATTTGAAACAGAGTCTTTAATTTTATCAGAAAAATATTAATATTCTCTTAATATTCTCATCTTCTTTTTTAGACTTGTGCAGATTCTTTTTTTTTTCAAATTTTTTTCAAAGTAATCATGATGGAGCTATATTTTCACAAATTAGGCTACACTGAAAATATTATTTTTGGGATTGCTATGCTTAGTGCTAGAAAAGGAGCACATGCTTATTAAAATTGCTCATGCTTAGTCTCAAAATTAATAGCTCACATAAAGGGTGGGAAGAGTATCAGTAGCAAGCAGATTCGCATTTCTGGGAACTATGGTTGCATGGAGTGAATGGAAAGAGCCTGTGAAGGCAGCTGGCTAGAAACATATTAGCATTGGGCTTTGATGACAAACTCCTATACAAGTCCCTATACTCAGCTTTTATTGACTGAATAGTAACTTAACATGTGTTTAAATATAACGGCTAATTGGTCTGACATGTTTGCATTTCATGATGATGTATTAACGTGAGACTCTAACCAGTTGTTTCTGAGTTTATATTGCTCTGACTTAGGTAAAACACTTCTAATGTAGCTGTGATGCTGTAATAGTGTAGAAGAGGTGGCAATGATAGAGTAGAAGTTCTAGAACAAGAAATTCCAGTTGAAATGTGGAAGAACTCAAGTTCCAAACTTTCCCCAAGATGGGGGGATAGCTTTTCACATGAGTTTGGTCATCGTGTTCTGGATTATTCTCCAAGTGAAGGAAATCTGATAAAAATCACAGCAAGCTTTAGCTTTGCAGGAATGTTTCTGTTACCATAATAAAAAAATAAAATACTCTTTGCTCCTTGGTTTCTGCTTAATATTCCCATAAATGTGAGGGTGTTTTATGAGCAACTCAGCTGCTTCTTATTTGATCCTACTGTGAACCATCTCAGGAGGCTAAATAGCGATAGGAAAACAAAATGAAAAAGTGAATAATTTTCTGCTGTGCCTGTTTTTTCAAACAGTAATCAGATGTGCGCCAGGGCAAGAAAGAGGATAAGACCATATCTTTCCCATAGTAATTCTAGTGTGACTGTTCAGTCAAACATAGCTAGAGTAATAAGCCATAAATGGACCTTAAGTGTTTTGATGCCCAACTGCTTAAACTGGTTTTGAGCTAGAGTGATTGATGAGTTTTTAAAAGGGAATTGTTACACATTTAACACCAAGAAAAAATATTTATGTTATCCATTTTTTTTTTTGCCTAGAGTTTAAATTACTGCACTATTTTTAGGTCAATATTTAACAACGTATAACTCTCAGTATGGATTCCTAGTAAAGCAATAGGAAGTACAGTACAAGAATAAAAAAAAATTTCTGAAAGGCTATTTGGGTGAAAAGTACAAAAATCAATATGGAAAACTTGTTCAATTGAAAATGAAAGTAAACCCAAATATTATTTCATTTTATTTCACAACAGTAACAAGATGACATGGTTATATTTTTTAATTTGTTTTAAATTATTTTTCCCTTTCAGTGAAATCAAGTTAATTACTGTTGGAAGAAGGCACATTAAGTTTCTTTGTTTTCCTTGGTTGATATTTTTCCATTATAGGAACTTACAATAGGTTTTACCTTAATGGCTTTCCTATGTGTCTGGGCTTCAAAGCTGTAATTTTAAAAAATATCATCATAGGAAGAAGCTATTACATTAACTGGCTATTGAACTTAAACTGGTCTTGTTTTAGGTCTTCTCATAAAACAAATTGGATATTTAGAATCGTGTATTAGTGTCTGCCCCTTCTGAGTGAGGCATAGACCAGAAAGGATTCTGCCCTGTATCAGATGAAATTGCATTGGCCTTGAATTTGCATGCACTTTGGCTGGAGCCACTCTGTGATTCTCTGATTCTGTGAAATTGTTCCATTCACTGGTGAAGGTTCACTGGCTTTTATATATTGGGACAGCAGACTGATGTTTGTCTGTTTTCCGAAACCCTTGTATTTTATGCACAGAACATAAGAGTTTATAAGTTAAGAGTAAATTAAATATGGTTATCCTTAAATCAAACAAACAAACGTATTTAAAACAGCACAACTAAATTTTGTTACTGTACATGTTCCACTGCAGCATTGCAAAATAATTACCAAAAAACTGTTTGGGCGCTTGTGCACACTTTTTAGACGGGTGAGGATGGAAAGCGAGTGGTTAATACGTTTTAAACATTCAGATATTTTACTTTTTACATAGTTATCTGCATTTTGCTTCCCCATATGAGTATGCCAACTGATGTTTATTTTTGTTTCAATTTGACGGTAACTGTAAAAGATCGTTTATTCAGTCCTAAGTTACCCATATTCTCAGGATTCAGGCATACATTTGGGAAGAATCAGGGGATAAATAATCAAAAAATTGCACAAGTTTCTGCACTAAATTCACTTAAAAGGGATAGATTTGTAATGTCAGGGTTGACAGTGATTAAGGTCCTCCAGGCATTTTACCAAAGAGCTAGCTTTTCCTCCTACTTAACATTTTCTCTGCCCTTACAAATAAATATACATAGGGAAAGGCTGAAAATGTTATTGGATGAGTAAGTGTTTCTTATCACATCTACTTTTTCCTAGCAGATGCTTTTTAAGAGGAATTTTGTTGCCAAAACATGAAACTCTCTTTGGATTAACAGTCATGGAGGTCTCTCAATAAAGATTGCTTGCCTAAAGTAAGATCACAACCTGTTATGATAGCAACTGGAATGAAAAAAAGAGAAGTGACATAAAAGAAGATTTAGATGCATTCCTTTCTTTACATAAAATCCTATCTAACTTGTTCATGTTCTTCTGTGGAATGAGAAGCATAGTTTTCCTGGTTTTCAGCATTTAAAGGATAAAATTACACATATTAAATTAGAGGCAGATCTATAGACTCAAAATTCCTACATTATTTCAGTATGTCTAAGAGAATTGTGAGAAATTTTTGACTACTGTATATGAAATCCAGGAAACCCACCATATCTAGGAATTCAGAACTGCACCAAAATTCTGGAGCCTTTCATCTGACATGATTTATATATTCTTACTTGATTTACTTCTACTACCTAGAAGTAGCAATGGACTTATATATTCCTCAGTATGCTACCTGAGCCAATATAAATCATTATATTCCATTGTTACGGGCATCATAAGATAGTGCCAAAGAAATTATAAGCAGCAATATTGAGATATTTGTTTATCCCTGTCTTAGGTTACAATGTAAGATGTAACCAAAGGTATGTATTCTATCACCATCTATTAAAACCAGGGGGGGCAGGGTTCTTTATCTCTTCCCTGACACATCCCTGATAACTCCCTCTGGGGGATACCTTCTGTTAATGGGCCATCCAGCCTCACTGCGTGACTCATAAATTACATCAGCCCACTGTGAGATGCTCTGCCCAGGGAGAGGAACCAAGCATACCTACCTGGATATAATCTGAGGTTTGGAACACCATAGGCAGCATTTACTTACTGGATTCCCAGAGGACAAGAGCTACATAACCACCACTGGGCCTTCAGAGGAAGATCACACCCTTCTACAGGATCACCGCTTCAACAGAACAACATCTATCACTTCAAAAGGACTGCAGCCACCATTTAATGGGACTGCTACCACCACCCTGCCTGATAGGGTGTCAGGTTGTAGCCAGTCAGTGTTTCTGTACTACTGCATTTATTTTTAATTTTCCTATTAACTTGTATTTCTGATTTCGAGTCTCTCGCTGGTTTGCTTTCAAACTAGTACAATCCCTCATGTCTACTTTCTTACTGCAAAGAAAAATCCCAGCCAGAACAAGTGTTTGCAAACCAGTAGCACATTGCATGGCTGCCATGTGAAGCACCTTCCCTGGACCACAGCAATACTTAACAGTCCCCTGGAGTGGCTTTCCTATTGACATAGATTTACAGGGTTTTTTTCTTTATCTCCCCGCAATATTTTTTGACAGACTCGGCTCCTTTTATCTTTTAAAGCCTTTTACTGTGCCTTTGTTCAAATATAACTACTCATTCTGTTAGAGCACTTCAGTTTCAGGAGACTTTATTTCTCTTCATATAATTTATAAATGCAGTAAATTCAAACAAATAAAGATCTTAGAGCCTATAATGTTAGAGCTTCATTAAGCTGCATTTTTGATGCCAGGAAAAGCCACTAAGTAATAAGCAGAAAGTGCCATGTTTCCTGTGACATTTCTAAAGCCTGTCAAAGGATTTGAAAATTAAATGAAAGATAAAGTTTTGTTTCATAAAATCCTATTTTCTTCACTTTTCATGTATCCATAACATTCAACAGCACATACAATCCAAAGATTTCATGTTTTGTTTTGTGTTTTGTTCCTCTGGACACGGCAATATATGAACAGATATGTGCAAAAGCTTTGCACAAATCATTTTCTAGACATAAGTTTTGTAGAATATATTGGCTGTCATTTATTAAGCATTATATCTTTCTTTTTATCTGTCTATATAAACACATACCTAAACTTGCTACCACCATCTGTGCGCTCTACGTGATTCCAGAGTTTTTTAGCCTTAAGTCGTATTGATAGCATAGGGTTAAAATGTTTCTAAAAATTTAAAATGTCTCTAAAATCGTGGTAGCTAAAGTAGGCCTCGGGAAGGGGAGTGAGCATTGTCTTTGCTAAAATCATGTGAACCTGCACCTGTGTACCCCCTTGTATGGTAGATGATCAAGTTAAATGCGATGATTGTTTAGTGTGAAATCAATAGAACAATAGTAAGTCAATGATTAACATATGATTATACAACAGTTATGTAAGGAAAGGGTATAAAAATGTATCCATCTCGAACCCATGTCGGAGTCAGATTTGGGTCTGTACCCCTGATCCCAGAGCTCTTCAACAAAAGCACCTGCATATAATCATCCAGTGATTATGTGTTTCCATGCTAACAGCATGAGTTCGGGCTAGGACAGGTGCATGCCTTTTAGCTGGCTTTTCTTGCTTACTGAGGTAGATTTTTTATCTCTAATATTCCTTCAGTTGCGTATTTTAGTGCTTAATAACATAAAACACCATTGAAATAAAATAGATTTTGGTCATTGTTCAGATATGAATTTGAAGTGTTCCTAACTGTGGAGATGTTGTTAACTGCATCCTTTACTTGAGGCTTTAATTTGATTTTTCCTCTTTAATTGTAGACAAACTCTGAGTATGAGAGCAGTTAACATAAAATCAGTAAATATATTTGATAGAAGGTGGTGTCAAAAGCACTTTATACCAGTTCTGCACAGGATTTCAAATCCATGCTTCTTACGGAATATTACACACAATCAAAAAAACCTGCAAACATCCTAGCTTTTTCTCTAGATGAGGTCTATTGAGTTGTAGTGGTTTGATCACATGTATTTCACTTTGTGAGATAAGGATTAGAAGAAATGCAAAGCAGGCCTAAAACTTTAAAGAATATAAGGAAGTTTATTACTAACAGAGTTAAAAGTAACAAAAAAAGAAGTTAAAGCAGAACCCTCTTCTCTCCAGCACTCCCTAAGCAAAAAACTCCTTCCCCCCCCTCCCCCCGCTTTCTCCCTCCAGCACTCTCCCCTCCTTTTACCACTTCGCACAAAAGGTAACAATTTTGGTCAGTGTTACAGTCTTTAAAAGTCTCTTTCTTATGCTTAGGGAAAAAGGTTCCTTCTGTTGATGCCATGGACATTTCTTCACAATCTCAGTAGTCCGCCCGGAAATTCCCTACTGAAGTGAAATATTTTTCCCATGACAATTCCACAGTATATTCATACTGCAATCATGGGCCATCACATGGGGTTACAAGTCCTTTTAAAGATGAATTCTTCCAGCCCAAACACAAAGGTTCTCTGCTTCCAGTCTCTTTTAAACATGAATTATTCCAGCTTAAACACAAGGGCTTCTCTGCTTCTTCACAAACTTCTAAAAGCTGCTTCACA
>VZTE01002938.1:36680-142046 GCA_013397775.1 Eulacestoma nigropectus
CCCCCGGGCTGCATGAAGGGGGAGGGGAGGCCTCTCCTGATTCAGAAGCCGAGCCGGATGAATTCGGCTGTCGAGCAGCCCATAGTTAGTTTAGCTGCTCGCAGCTCTGAGGGAAGGGAGAGGGGTGACGGGGGGCAGGTAGGAGCCCGGGCTGGGCCTGGAGGCCGCCCTGGGCTCGGAGGCCCCCCACTTCTCCCTCAGGGGACCGGGAACCAGAGAGGAACTTCCCGCCCTTGCACGGGGTTTAAATATGCAAAATTCACAAAAGTGCATTGGCTTAAAAGCTTGTCAATCAACTCAGTTTCAACCCATGACATGAGTCTAGTTTTTAGCAGTTAAAATATTTTAGTTAGAAAAATGGTACTGTTAAATGCTTAGATGAATTTCTGCTTAAAATAATAATTTCTAGGAATGGTAGAGAAACCATATACACTATATATACATGTATATGGTACATATGTGTGTAGTTATACCATATTAAGCATACCATATATTCTTTTATACACCAGAATTAATACCATTAACAGCTTGTGTATATATATTTTTGCTGTATGAAGCCATTATAGTCTTACTTTGCTTTTCCAAGATAAGGACAAAATATGTGGATTTCGCAGGTTTGCAAAAATGTGCAAATCTTATGTAAAGAAACTTTTCCATGTGACTTCTGGCTGAGATTTAACTCAAATTGTTACTGGGATTGTGTGGTCAGCTCATGTATGGAACAGTAAAATAAAAAGGACAGTTACCAATTCACAGCTAAAACTGTCTGGAAGTTTAAAGGCTCCTTAAATTCAAAGGTTTTGTTGGGTTTTTTTGGGGTTTGTTTTTTTTTTTTTTTTTTTTTTTTTTGTTAGTATGCTACTAAGTAAGGTAGACAATTAATTTGATGGGGAGAAAAGAAAGGAGAAAGTACATCTTAAGGGCAAGCTGTCATGCAGAGTACTACATCATTCTCATTTTAGGTATTATTCTGGACAGGGTTTTGCCTTCTATCTCATTAGAGACAAAGCAAACCTGCTGAGATGCAGCATTTTGCATCTTATAATTCTGTCCTACAGGGAAGGAATGAAAAAGATCTCATCAAAATGAAGATCCCCTGAAAACCTGTTTTGTGACACTGGTCTCCCTGCTGCTAATAGGCAGTGCTAGGAGCGATGACAAGTAACTGTATTTGCTTTTCTTTAAATGAAAGCCTCCTGCATTCCCTAAGGATGCAATGGTTTTAGAAAGCGCCACCTATCCTAATACTTCTCAGACTTCCCTCCTATCAGCCTATATCCTGCCTGCACATCTGTCTTCCCTTTACTCTCCTTCTCTCTGTTTTAGTCCATTCTTACATCTATCTTTCTTAAGTGCCTGCCTGCAACTTAAGTCTGTTCTTGGTAGACACAACATTTATCCCAATTAAAAATTAAATACATTGGCACCAGAGTTTTCTTGGCCATTTCCTAGACACTAGAACAATATTTGCTGATACCTAGAAATTTTATTTTCATTGATGCGTGAGGTCAGGGCTTGGCCTGAATGCTTGTCACAGACTTGGCTTACACAACTACAAGAAAAATAAGACTTTTAAGTGAATTTTCTTTATGAGCTGCATACTCTGATCTGTTGCTCCAGAAAGTAACTGAACATTGTGTCTAGGAGTGGCAGAACAGATAGGGAACACTTTAACATATGTATATACATGTGTATATAAAACATATCTATATCGATATTTTCCATATTTATATAAATACACACATATCTATATATCTATATCCTTTATATAAAGCTTATTAATATATGTTATATATAATATATACACATATATATGTTTTACATAAAACATACATACATGTTTTAGGGCTCCTTGGTAGAATGAGGACTGGCCACATGGTTGTAGTTATAATTAGAGATTTATTATTAAATAAATATTTTGACAATCAGCATAGCTTATTTTTTATCTACAGCAACAGTTAGTGTAGCTTAATGTTAGACAGAATTACCATATCTTTCAGTTAAGCAGACTTTCTAGTTAACTGGACTTTTAATCACTTGGATCCTCTACAGATCAGGTCAAATTCTTAATAATCAGCATGTGAAACAATGATCGTAAAATTAGACTCAAAATAGTCATAACATGAGTCACTTATTTAGTCCTTGGAGACTTCCATTTTGGTGGAAGTGTACTAAGATTTGCTGGTAGGAAACCAGCAAGATTTCCTTGAAAAGTTGTTTTACAACATGAGGACATGGAATTTTGGGAGCTTGTCATGTTAATGGCTCCCAGTAAACTATCATGATTTCACGAGATCATGTCCTCATATGATCAGACCCTCACATTCACATTCTCTGGCCTTCCCATATATAATCATCTGAGTTCTCATAAAAGTGGGTATTTTTGTCATTGCTACTACTGATGTTCAGTAAGTGGTGATATCTGTGGAGATTCTGGATCACTCTACTTTTCGCATGTAATTTTTTGTTGTGCTTCTTGGATGCTAAATTTGTATCCAAACTATTTGAATACATCTCTTTTATAGAGCTGTTTTATGATGTGTCTTGTGTCTTCAGAATATTTTTCTTGTGACAAATCAATGGTAAAATTCTAAAGATTGTTTCCAGAAAAATATGTTTGTGTCAATGAATCATAGCAGCTTCAAATTTATTCTGGGTTATGTGCATGTTCTGAAATCATTCCATTATCTACTCGTATTTTTTTCCCTGATGTATTAGGGTGCATTTTTTTCCACTTTGATTTGTACTTTGTTTTTTATACTAAGATGCTGGAGATCAGATTTTTTTTTTTTAATGTTTTAAAGGAAACACTGTCATTTACAAGAGTAATTTGAAAAAATCAGTATATATTTTTCATCATCTTAGCTATTTTCACTTTTTTTTCAAGAACTTTGTTTAATTTCCTGCTATGGTTGGCCTCTCTTTAAATGAAAAATAGTATAGTAGCACTGGGGAAAAAATTGGAGCTAATATATGGAGCTTTTCAATTATTTGAAATAGTCTCTCTTTGAAAATGGAGGAGTTGATGTCACTGGGAAATGCCTACAGACTTAAGGTCTAAGCCACAGAGTGGCCAAAGGGCAGCAAAATTACCTTGTGTAGTGGAAGGAATGGAACCGTGATGACCAAAGGGCAGTGGAGTGGAAATACCATGTAGCATCAGGTTTTTGAGGTGTTCTGAACATTATGCTTGGACTCTGCTTCTACAATGTGAACTGCACACACACAGTTCTGTTTCAACACCCAGGGAGCTGTATAGAAATAAGCAATAATTATTAATGTTGAGTTTATTTGTTAATAAAAAAATTATTTATGTAAGATTTTATGCAAATTTATTGTTCCTGTGAAGTTATGCATATATTGCAATTGACTTGTTATTGACAGGACTTTGTAGTCTGGTAAAAACCTCTTGAGATATTCATTTACAACCCTCTCAGTAAACTAATCCAAATTTCTAGACATTTATTCTGATGGTGTAATTGTCCATTTCTGTATGATGCAGAATCAATAAATTTTCCTAGCACTGAATTTATACTTAACATTTTTTGATTTATGCTTACGTGAAACATCTTACTGTCATCGTTAGATTTTTCTGAAAGTTCAGTGTTTATAATTAGGAGAAGATCAATACAAAAACTGAGATAAAAAGAAAACGATTTTTAGGTTTAATAAAAAAAAAATTGCACCATTTTGCAAGACATTTCTTAGTCATGTTTTTTCAAGTATATAATTTTAGCTTTTGGCTGCAATATGTTTTTGGTTGTTTTCTATTGAAGTCTCAATGTAGTTATAAAATGTGTCCCTGTGCAAGCTAAGTAGTTATTTTTGTTATGCATTTAGTAAGAAAATATGATAATACTGCATTATATTTTGCTTGTACTCTAATATGTACTTTTTTAATGGGCAAAGATCCTTGGTCTAAAAAGATACCTTAAACAAAATTGATCCCTCAAATGTGGCTGTGACAATTATCTTGGGCATTGATTATTATAGGAATGGTTGTTTTCTTAGTTTCTTTATGTAAATGCAATCATGCTTCTGAAAGTTGCTTGTTCCCAAATTAGGAGCATCACTTCGGTATCAGGGACATCTCCTGAACCATGCTTTTGATGAAAGAAAAAATTACAACAGCTGTAGGTTAATGTTAATACTAAATTTGGATTTTTTTCTCATTTTTTCTTACACCAAAATAATTACCAAAAGTAAAGTTCTCAATGTTGCAATTTACTCTAAAATTGCCAAAATAACACCACCCCACTCTTCCCATGCCTTCTCTGTTGATTCAATTCCGCCCATTTCCACCGGGGAATATTTGAAGTGATCCAGGTTGTATAGGTTATGGTGAGAGAGCAGCTGAATCCTATTAGAAAACTGACAAGCTGTTTGTCCAGACAGGATGCCTGTCAAAGCAAGTTTGTCCAATCACTGACATTTGGGCTGGGGAATGTGATGGAAGGTGATTGATGCGTGATCTCCACATTGGCTTCTCATTCTGCCCAGTGAGTCAACAACTTGTCAATGTGAGAAAATAAGCATGTTATAGAGTAAGATGCTAGTCCCACAGATAAGCAGGAAGAATTTGGCTGTCACCTACGACAACTTTAGGTAGGTGAGTGAGATAATCACAGATGACAGGATTTGCCTCATATTCAAGGAAGAAACAGACCTTTCTAAGAGAAGAGTTTAAGCTGATTTTATATTAACAGTTACAATTGTTTTCAGCAAGAAATTTCTTAAGGTAATTTACAACTCTGGATATGAGGGAAATGAGCTAAATACGGCTGAATTAGAAAGGTTTTAAAGAAAATTGTGTGAATAGCTATATTAACTGAGCTCAACACCAGATTTTATATTTGAGAAAACCTTTTATTCAGGCAGTTTGTTAGCAAATACAGTCATCCTAAAGGACAAGTGGTAAACAAGACTAATGGGAAGAACTGGATTGTGAAGCAGCATAGTTTGCACTTCCTTTGCATTTTGTGAAAAAAATATGTGAAATATGAACAAATAGCATTGCTACTTGTGTCTTCTTGGCTCATCCAGATGTCTTCCCAATATTCATTATACATAAATAACTAAAGAAGGTATTACTTTGCAGTGATAAGAATAGTATCACAATTAGGCTTTTTTAATTACTCAAAATTAAACATTGAAAGTTGGTCAGAAGGCCAGAAGGCCATAGAGAAGTATTGATCTTTATTCTCCTACATAAACGGTTTGACTGTCCCTGTGTTTTATAGAAAATATATTACCTGTATTTAAACACACTTATTCACTTCTTTTTCAAAGGAGTAGGAAAAATCTAAAATTCATTGTAATTAATAAGTTTGAATGTCTTCTATCTTCCTCATCATGTAAATTTTTACACTGAGGCAAAATCAGATTAATTTTCATTGTTGCCCCGCTGTGAATGTACAAATTAACATTTGGATGGTTTCCTGGATGACTTAACAAGTGTGGGAATGAAGATAAAGCACTAAAAGTACTTGATTATTTCATCATCACAGGTAGATTTAGAATCAATTTGCTGAACTGCCGCTCCACTCCATTGACCATTGCACAATGTAATTTTAAATCTTCCACATGGAAATGATAATTTAGTTTGGTACCCCTCAGCTCCTGCTTAGAAGGAAAAGGTGAATTCCTAATTTCAGACTTTTTCAAAGATAAAAATTGAAGATGAGTATAAAAACTGATGACTCTTGGAACCAACTGTCTTCCCTCTCGTGAAAAATAATCTTCCCATAGTTTCTTTCTATTTTTTTCAGCAAGTCTTTATAATAACATGTAACTTTCTGGAAGCAGGATAAAAATATAAAAAATTTAAAATCCCACATCTGTTTCCAAAGGAAAAAAGTGTTTTAGGCACACAGAACAATCCAGAAATATATGAAAAAACAGAAAAGTACAATAATATAAAAAGCATATATGGTTAATGCAGAATAAAAATTGCACTACTGAATAAAGAAACATCATAAATAAAATTTCTGTAATGATATGTAACATTATTTGAATGAAGCATTTGTTTGGAGACAGGAAAATTCTACATTGTTAAGAACCTACTCCTGAGAGAATATGTATGTATTATTTTTGAAACCTGTCAAAGCAATTAATTCTGTTTTCTTTGTATCTTTATTTTCACTTACTGCAGTGTGTTTCTGAGGAGCTATGCAGAGTAACATATAACAGAAAACTTTTCAGTCTTTGGAACAAAATTGAGAAGGCCTGAAGTATTACAACAGTCCATTAACATGGATTTATTAATTCAAAGTGTTATCTATCCTACTTGTTAACTGATAAGAGGAAGCTTTCTTTTCTTGCCCAAGTGGAAAAAAAAAATTGCTCTGCTTAAAAATTCCCTTTCTTCAGTACTTCATGCTGAATATACCTGAGTATATTGACCACATTCCCCACAGACTTTGTTCAGAGGTCAGTCTTTTGAGAGACAGAAGAAACAAACTTCGAAGCACCTCAGAAAGACAACATTTGTATCTTAGGGATGTTGTGACATTTTTTTTGTACTGCAAGATTTTATTGGAAATAAACTGCATCAATGTTTTCATTAAGTTTTGACAAATGTCCGTTGAATTGAGGATTTAAAATACAAATAAAATGCATAATGCAGTTCTTTGTAGTTTTGGGTGGCGTGCCATTTAAGGAAGAGTAAGTAAAAAATATGACTGCAGCTTGATTTTCACACAGCTACTGAAGGGGAAAATATGTCCACTTTTTTGGAATCAAAGAAAAATTAATGAAGAACTTGAAGAATATGCTGAACTGGAAGGGACCCTTGATGATCATTAAGTCCACCTCCTAACTCCACACAGGGAAACCTACATATTAAACCATGTGTCTAAGAGCATTGCCCAAATGCTTCTTGAAAACTGACAGGCTTGAGGCCATGAGCTGTTCCCCAGGGAGCAGTTCCAGTGCTTTGTAATACTCTCAGTAAAGCCTTTTTTCCTAATACCCAATCTGAAGTCCCCTGATTCAGCTTTAACATTCCCTTATGTCCTGCTACCAGACACCAGAGAAACAGATCAGCATCTCCATCTCTGCTCCCAATCATAAGGAAATAGTAGACAGCAGTGTGTTCCTGACTGAGCCTCCTTTTCTGTAAATTGAACAAAGCCATGCCCTCTACTCCTTTAACCATCTTTCTTGCCCACCTTGGGACATATTCCAACATTTTTATATCCTGTTTATATTATGTGGAGCTCAACATTGCACACAATATTAAAAGTGTTCAAGGTGTTAACATTTTTTCGCATGAAAGTTAAGAATATTTTTAAAAGTTCTTAGAACTTTATTTTTGTAAGTACTTGAAATTGTCCTCCTTCTCATGTTTGCAATTGGTCAGTGTTTCTTTCCAGATCTTTTATCTTATAAATATATGAGCCTTTCAAGCTTCTTTCTATTTGAAACAGTGACTGATTTAGTTTCTGCTAGTACTGGCACTATAAAACGTTTCACATTAAAACTCAATAATTTTTTCTTTCCTTTTCAAGTAGAAAACCTCTTTTTTTCCTCTTTTTAACTTTATCTGATTTCCATAATGCATTTTGCATCTTGAATTCCGTTTGTTGCCAGCTGGCAGAGACACTGGAAATTCAAAGACTGCTTTTCATACTTGTGGTAGGATGAATTCTCAAACTAGTGTTTCTCTCTTTGCTGCTCTTAAACAAAACTGTGGATCCTAAGGTAAATGGTGACAATGTCACCTGGTGTGTTTCCTGGCATTCTGGCAAAGGGTACCTCTGCTTGCCAAAGCCTATTTGGCTAAATCCAACTGTACAAGAGGACTTGTGTCTGGTCCTGGTGTCCTGATATGACAGGCTAGATAGGACCTGATCTCTGCTCACCAGCAGGGACCTCTTCCATTCAGGCACTTCGTTCTTGCTTGGTTTGCTCTACAAATATTTTTATAGCACTTGAAATTAATTTCATTTGTGATGATTAAGGCTCACATTTTTAAAAGTTGTATAAAGCCCACTGACAACCTTCCAGGGCCCTGATATGGTGTTTGTGTTCACTGGCAGATACTTCTCTTAAGCCTCCCACTTTTTCCCTTTCTTAATGTTTTGCTGAACATGGATAAACCCTAAACTCATAAAATACAGTTTTCTGCAGGCTCTAAACTCTTGCCAGTAGCACAGCACATTGTCATCAGAACATTTTTGAACAGCAAATGCAGATACATCCCTCTCTAAAGGAACAGAAAACAACAAAGGGCACTGGGAAAAAAACTGATTTTGCCCTCATCTTCTTAGTGGTTCACTCATTTTCTCTTCCAGTACGAATTTAATTATCCCTCTAATGCCTTCACATGGTTTCATGCTTGATTTTTTGGGATGATTTATGTCTGAAAAATGTCACCTGAAGATGTGGTACTCTCCATGACTTCCTGTTTTATGTCCTCCCTTCAATGTCCTTCCTGGAATCTGAGTTCAGGACTGTTAAAGGGTTGCCATGCATCAGCCTAATGTGAGGTGTCTTGGCTGGGAAAAGGGGTTCCAGCCCTGAGTTATGGCATCACAGCCCCAGTGTAACCTTTCCCCTTTGCCACGTGTACTAAAGACATGGCCGGCAGTACATGGAACATCTTTCACCTTGGTGGACCAGCACTTCTGATCAGGGCTGTAGCAAACAAAACTTTTAGAGGGAAGGGTCAATGTATAATTAGGATTGCAGCTTTTCTAATCAAATTTGGGATAAGTTTTTTTTTTAATCATTGCTTTATATTACAGAAAATTTTTATAGAGAAAGTAGAGGCTTTAGGTCTGCCATTGTTTCCCATTTTATTTTGTTACAAGAGGGAGTTCTAGTTATATAAGAAGTAGAACATCATTCTGGATATTCATTCTGGATAAGGAAAGTTTCCCACTAAAATTCTGATTGTATTTGTTTGTCCACATCACATAGGTTATGGCACTAGCTTATTCTGAAAAAAAAAAAGAAATTTGAATGTTAAAATTTTTAGCAGGATAACAAGGAAAAACTTCTTCTCCTTCTTTTTCTTCTTTTTCTACAATAACAAGACTTATTTAGAATATTGTTTCAGAAAGATCCAAAATAAATCTAGGGATTTCAAAACAATGAAGTATATTTTAATTGAGAAAAAGGAACTACTCTTTGATTTTGACCCAAGATGAAAAAAATTAAAAGTATAATAATATATTAAATTGAAAAAAAAATATAGACTTCTTTCTTTGGCTCCAAAGATTGACAATTTCATTTTGCAGTTTTCAGATTTAAGTTCAGATATTCTATACGCCTTTAAAGTATTGATTTTCTGAGAATTTTTTTTTCTGGTGATAATGGCAAAGTTCATTTATGGTTATAGTAGCATTAAAAAATGTGTTTACTCTTTGCAATACTTGAATGATGGCAAAGAAGGATTTTTTCCTTCATTAAAAATGCTGCATATCCTTGTAATGCTTTCCAGTACAGCAAATCTGTGATTAGGCTGATACTGTTGCTTCTCTTATCACATTCCTATTTCCAGTGAATCATTTTTGTCTACACACATGATCTCTGCCTTTTGCAGCTGCCACTGAAGGGAGCAGAGAGGCTTGTGTTTTTCCTTTTAGTGAGAGTACTAGCTTGAGCAACACCATTCCTAAATCATGACATACACTACAAGTGTGTTTGATAAATAGTTCCGTCTTTTGGATCCCTTTTACACAAACCCATATTTACACAAGACAAATTTATCTGAATTCGTCTTGGACAAGACGCCTCAGTCCCATCTGTCACCTCTTGATGCCCCTGGGACCATGTGGACTGGTCACAAATTCCATACTGAGACTGATGTTTCGGGCAGCAAGTTATTTGAAGTAACTGCCAGTCAGGCAGAGGAGAGGTAGCTGAGCTGAGCATGAACCATTTGGTTTTTCTGACCAAATGATTTAGAAACACTTATCTCAGCTGCCAGACTTAGAGAAGGACTATGGTTGCTGTATCTACCCTCATTTTGCCCCTCTTACTTCTTGCAAGGAAGCAGGAGATGGAAAACAGAGAAGCACATGCTTGTCTCAAAAAGACTGCTTAGAATTTCTTTTCAGCTCAAGATACATTAATGAATAGCTATTTTTCATCCATTTTTTTCATCAGAAAATTATTAATCAGTAAAATCTGAATGGAAGTGCCAATATGCACAAAGCTAATACATTTTTGCTGAGTCAGGAGCTAACAGAGTGTTATTTTGACCAGTGCAACATAATAAATGAAGGTTTTAATTATTTTACTAGAATTAATTTGTTCTGTAGAAAAGGCTGCAGTTCTGATTATCTGTAAATTAACTCATGTAGGTTCTCACTATATATATAAATGATCCATAGGAGTAATATCAGTGGAAAGCTTTTTAATTATAAAATAAACCCCCTAGTAACTCAAATAGTAAGTGAATGAATATAGATTATGCAATTAATTTCTTGGGTATAGCCTTATTTTATAATTAAAAAGCTTTCTAGTCATGCTACTGATGCATAACATTTCTATAATTAATGCAACACTCATAACTAGGTCTAATTAGTATGCTTTCAAAATAATTTGTTGCATAAGCAAAAAAATTCCCCAATATTTAGCAGTAAGGTCAGATTCTCTTATGGTGTATTTTCAAAGTCAAAATAAACAGTGTTAAAAGTCCTAATATGTATTTTTGTTCAACGTTGATGAACACCAGTATTACTTTCTTTCTTTGGGAAAAAAATAAAGACAAAATTCCTACCAAAACTATGATTTTCTGTTCTTTTAATAGTCTTGATGATATTTAGACCATTCTGGAAGAATGAATGTGTGACTACAGCAGAACCCAAACTCTGATATTATCTCTGTTAAGACTGGAATGACTAAAGACCACCTTTCTCAAGGCTAAAAGCAAAGCTGATTTTTCAGTGTGGTCGTTCTTCCTCAGTAAGTAATTCCCAGAAAAATGCATTAGCATTCTAGCCCTTTACCCTCTCTCCCAGGGAGCCAACCAAGCTTCCTCTCTCCATCAGGCTGGGAAAGAGAAAAGTATATACTTGTAGAGAATAGGAATGTGCTTGGAGTGACAGTGCTGTATGCATAACAAGGACCAAGTGTCTGCCAAAAGGCCCTTGACAATAAATTGTTCATTGGGATTGTCTGGTCAGTTTTTTTGTGATTTATTGGTGTAAAACTCATTAGTAGCTGTCTGATCTCATGGAGACTTCAATACCTGGAGCACAGAGAATGTGAGAGTTGTCTGACTAATCCTGGAGTATTACCTAACAGGAGAGGCCAGGGTATAGATGTCAGACAATGGCCGGGAGGAAGGAGAAATGATCTGCTATCACATTTGGCAGTAATGGCTACATTCCACTATTTATTAGTTTTGATTGACTGAGAGAGATTTCTTTCCCTTAGATAAGAGGTTTGAAATATCTTGTTTCCTGGTCTACCTAATTTTAATGTGTTATCCCTCTTCCGTGTGTCAGTACAATGAGGAAAAACCCCTGAAAGCAAAATATTTTTTCTTTTGCCCTCTGAATTCAACTGTATCTGGATTCTCCAATATTGATACCTGCTCCAGCATGGGGTTGCTCCCACAAGAGACAATATTTTGTGAGCACCTCTAATGTGGGCCCTTCCCACAAAATGCATTTCTTCAAAAACTGCTCCAGCATGGATCCTTTCCATAGTGTGCAGTGGAATTCAGGAATTTCCTAAGTATTTCAGGAACTGCCTAAATACTTTAGGACATAACTTCAGACCTTAAACTTCTGTCCTGATCCTCCACTTGCTTGGAGGAACATGGTGTCTTTTAGAAAGATACACCAAATGTTTGTGTAATGGATTTTGATCATGCAGGTGTTGACATATTTGAACATACATACTTTTTTTTGCATGTGTGATATGGAGTGAACCAGCAAGGAAGAATAGACATTAGCAAAGAAATTCTTTTGTCATTTGAAGAGACCAAATAAGCATCCTTCTTTTCAATATTCTACAAATGGATGAGTTACTCCAGTGGTTGTTAAGATGTTAATATATAAAGGAGAGTTCTTGCTTACTACAAATTTGAAGGCATCAAAGTGCTTACTGGTGGAGATTGTTATACGAATTGTTTACAATACTAATGCTTATCTCGCATAAGAATATCATGATAGTAATCAACTTATTTCAGGACATAACAGTGTTTTGGTAGGGCAGTATGTCAGCAGGGCAGGGATCCCCTTCCTGCTCTACTCTGGTTGTGGTATTTCACCACAGGGAATACAGGCCCCTACAGCAATGGCACAGAGCTCACAACAGGATGTGTTGCAGATAGGAAAGAAGAGCATATCAGCATCTAATAATTTAGTGGCATGGCTGCTTGGAGCTTTGGTATTACACACCAGTAGTATGTAACTAGTCACTGTTCTGCAGACTGTACTGTGAAGGGAATATCTCCTACTCTTAGGGTAGATAAAACTTTTCAGTGCTTGACAGGAGGGGAGGGAACATGAAGGCCAAACTGGTCCATTGCCACAATTTAATCTTCCAGATACTACTTAACAAAAGAAATCTGTTGGGTTTGCCTTGTCCATATTGCTGATGTCCTCATGCCTCTTGGTTGTGGTTGTGAGATGCTCTGCTGTGAATTTTATCACAGGAAGTGCACAACAGGAAACCTGCTGTGTCTTTTATTGGGGAAACAACTTATCTCGCTTTGTTGACAAACTTTGAGATGCTTATCCAAAACTTCTCTGCCCTTGCAACAGCCAACATACTAATGTTTTTTAATTGCATAGAAAATGGCACTAAAAACAAGAAAAAACAAATCTCTGTACCACTAATCAACATAATATACAGGAAAAAGAGAACTTAGATGAAATGCAGGGCCAGCCTCCCAGTGAACCTGATAACCATTTCTTCTGCAAAATGCATATGTGACATGGAGAAAGGGGAGGTGTTAATTGTTTTTATGTTTTGGAGGGGGGTTTTTGCAAAGATTGTATTACTAGCAAAAGAGAACCTGCTTTATCTGAAAAAAATAAAAATTCAAAACAGCAGAGCCATCTGCCATTTTCCCTATACAAAACAATTCCTATATTTCAGAATTCTTTTTTCTATTTTTCTCATGAGGGCAGTCTATAAAACTGAAATACTGTGTGTTTACAATCTCCTAATATCAAAATTTCTGAAGAGAAAATATGATAGTACCGGGTATTTTGTTATAAGAAGCACAAACTTTCCTGCTGTGTTATATAGAGTTTTAAAATTTTGTTTCATTTATCTATTTTTTTTTTAACTTTGGCATGAGCTTCCCTTCAATAATATAAGTATGCCAAATCTAAAGGGAAAAAAATTCACAGTCAATAATCCAATATATTTTCGGAAAATACTTGTATGCATTTTTAACTGCAAAGATTGTTCATTTTTCTTAACTTTTACAAATGTAATTTCAGTCAATTTTGTTGAAAACTGGATTTATTTTTTTTTTTTCCCAAAAAGCAATTAGAAAAAGTATGCATATATGTGCTTTAAAAACATTGAGGCTTTTCAGTA
Source organism: Eulacestoma nigropectus (assembly GCA_013397775.1). Classification (NCBI taxonomy): domain Eukaryota; kingdom Metazoa; phylum Chordata; class Aves; order Passeriformes; genus Eulacestoma; species Eulacestoma nigropectus. Next base: position 50,193 of record VZTE01002938.1, read on the forward strand.
GCAGACTTACAGTAATTGACTCGTGCTTTTATTCATTGCTATACAACACAAGGTGTATATATAATGTTAGATGCCTGGCATGTTTGTTTCACCTGGCACTTGCTTAACTGAGGAGTACTGTTTTGTTAACCTGTGGAAATTAGGTCACATGTGATTGTGTAAATGTATCGTTCTATATTATACTGTATTTTCTTTTTTAATTTTTTTATGAGTGACAAATATAGTTGAGGTTATTGCCAGATGTCTATGAAAAGAGGGCAGAAATGACGTCACATAAACATTTGTGGTTCACAATACCAATACCTTGCCAGTTCCCAGATCGAGGTTCCTGTATAAACTCATCCTTGCATGATTGACTTCTAGTGACCTCAGTATATTAAAAAAGATGGTTCTCAAATCTCAAACTATGAAGCAACACTACTGTTACTAAGGAATAGCTGCACTTAGGCCATACTTGAAATAAAATATTCCTCATCTCAGCCACACTTTTCACTCCACTGGGAAGATAAATGGAGCACAATCCATACATATGGAAAAGAATGATTTTGTTTTGTCATGGCAAAAGCAGTTTACTTCTCAGTCATCTTTAATAAACTTTGCAGAATCTTGAACTGGGTTGTAATTCCCTTAAAAACAGTGTCATGCAAGACAGACATCTAGGAAAAAGACTCCTAGTAAAAGGAAACAGTTGTCTACTAAAAAAAAACCCCAGAAGCAGAATTCATAACTATGCATGTCTATACACACACTGTCTAAACTGGAGCATGAATGCCATGTTAAAAGACTGTGAAATTAATGTGCTCCCAAAGCAGGAAGCAAATTTCAGAGAAAATGCTGAAGGTAAAATTTTGTCAGAATTCTCCTTGGCTTAAAGAGATCACCATTTTACATTCATCATGTGCTCAGATGGTACTTTGAAACATTTATCAGATGTTATGCTAAAGATATGTTTAGGTTGCCATGTTTCAGTTAGGGAGGATTTCAATCATAGTCCTTGAGCTTTTTCCTCTTCAAACCAAAATGACCTCTGTAATTGGTTTAGTCTTTTACATTACATTGACTACATTTTTCCTGTTCATTTGTGATAGAGTGAAAAATTACTTATCACTTCATGTCTTTCTTCTGCTCTAAGAGAATAAAATACAAAGCATGATAGCATTGACTACTCTTTGACAAAATGCACATCAGGAAGGGAAGAAGTTACAAAAAGCCAAAACTGGTGGAAGCCTGGTCAGTCTGTATTATATGGAGGTTATGTTGCTGCATGCTCTGATACGCATTCTTTCCTTACTCATAAGTAGCAAATTGGTCTTAAAATTTCTAACTGCAGTGAGATTTTAGACAACTATGTCATGATTTGCTGAAGACAGGTCAGTCTTTTGTATGTCATACAAATGAGCTTATTGATATCAGATTTGTATCTCCCATAGGTGGCTTTCTAAGAGCTGATCTTGCTTCCAGTGCACGAGAATAGGACTGAAAGAGGGGAGGAATAAGTGACTTGCAGTTCAGTGATGTAATTTCAAAATGTAGTCTTCTGTGTTTGTTGCTGCATCTAGAAGGAAGCTTGATAGCAAAGATGACATGAATACACTTGAAATAAAGGAAAATAGGTTTTCACTAAAGCATACACTTCTGGCTGATTTAAGAAACTGTTGTCACATCTTGTAGAACAAATATCTAGTCCTTTTAACACCTCATTGAGCTTTAGGTGTAGTTACAGTCCTGCTCTCCAGCTGCTGTGCTTTCACCAGTGCCGTAGCCATAATCTTTCAGGCTAATCTATCGGCTGCCTTTGGCAAGCATACATTTCATTTGCATAATTACAACCAATCAGAGGAGTAACATTTCAAAACAAACAATGTATTTTCCCTTTCATATCAGTATAAATCAGGCTTAATGCAACTAAGGTCAATATATTTGTAGTAGATTGATGTCCATGAAAACATGGTCAGGTCCTTATTTTGATTAATCTACTGGATGATAAAGTATATATCCCTCATCTCTGGATTTGATTCAGTTAGCGAGTAGTATAAAATAGATCTTGACTTATATACTTTATCTTCAGATTTAACTGAAGAACGGTAAGGTGATTCATAAAATATTTCTTTTAAGCATGATTATTAAAATATCTGAGGTAAATTTTGGTAGAATTTTAAACTTGGAAAAGATTTGGTACATTTCTTCTTCAAAGGAGTAAGTCTGAAATTCACTCATCTAAGTAATCAGTATCATGACACTTCTTATGTTAGAAATTCTAACTTCTTTCTCCACTGAACAAGAATGCCAGCTCTCTCTGATATTTTATGCTGTACCACCATAAGCAATGATTTAGAACCAGACTTCTCCCTCTGAATTCCTGCCATGGGCATTTGGTGTTTCATGTAATTCATGTCCTAATATTTATTCAGAAGCACTTTTCAGTACAGAAATTTTAAGAAATTAAGTATATGATATTCAGCCATTTTGGCTTATTTGGATTTATTCAGCCAACATTCTGTCAGTCTTTACTTATTGGAGGCTGATTATTCCTCTTACTCTAGAAGCACATAAGGATGGTCTTGCTAAAATCAAATACTAAAAAATCAACCTCTGTGACACTGATCTGTTTATTATAATTAAGGAAATCTGCATCTATGATTCTAATTTGGCTTGACAAAATATGCTTTTTGTTTAATTGGGAAGGAAGAAATAAAGTATCTATTTTGGTAGGTTTTGTACATTTAGCAAACATTAATAACCTCTAAACTGGTAATTATGCTGGAAAATCCGTGTCCATAGTGTACACTTCCTCACACAAAAGAGATCCCACCCTTTTTTCAACTAATTTATCTGGCCAATTTAATGGTGCATGCTACTTTAATAATTGCAAGGCATTAAGTAATGCTTTGGGGAGTCAAAAACCATTGTAAATTATTTAACAGGGGATATTACTGGGACATCAATTAAAGTTAATCCAGCAAGCTGAAGGGCAATTTTAAAATGGTCTAATTGACACCCACCCTGCAGTGTCACAGTTTTTCCGTTTTGACTAACTATCCATTTATTACTCAACAAAGTGCAGAAGAAGCTTAGTAATTCAAAATGTAATTAGTTTTCACAGAGAACAAGGGAGGAGGAAGAATGGGGAAGGTTTAGCATACACATGCTAATGTGTTGTCCTCTGTGTATGCAGATGCACAGCTTAGTATGGCTTGATGCCAGAAAGCTCACAGCCCTTGCATTAATGTGTCAATAAATATTTATGTTTTCATATATTAGACCATATTCCAAAGTAAATATATAATTTATTCTGTTTATGATATAGATGTACTCCTTCTGCTGAAAATAAAAAGTTTTAAAAGCTGTGCCTAAAAATTAAAGAACAGTTGTTTCCAAACCACTTGTCGTGTAACAGTTTGAACTCTGTATTTTTCTTCATTTTTTTCTAGATTGCTAATAATTTTGCACCAGCTACTACAGTTTTTCAAGGTATGGGTTATTCTTGGATTTCCTTTGATGTTCTCATTAAAATTTGAAGATAATGAAGCTTTTTGAAGACAAAATTATATAAAAAGAAAACCAACTTTTTTTTTCTTCCCAGTAATCTCTGGAATGCAATACCTGGGATATTACAGGTACACAGCATGTACATTTTAAGTCCTTTAAGGACAAGAAGTCAGTGGAATGATTCCTGAGTATAAATATCCTGTATTTGAAGATTTAAAGTCTTTCAACCCATGAGAATGATTTTCCTTGAGAAATTTCTAGTCTACATATGTTTGGGCCTTCTTTTATGGCCAGATCAGTACATTAGAGAACAGTTAAGGTTTTCAGTTTTCACTGTAATAGTCCAAAGGGCTGTTTATCAATAATTTCTTTATCTATACTTTAACAACTTGTAGCTGCATTTCTGATCAGGCTGTGACAAAAGCTGGTTATGCAGTTGCAGTCTGAATTTTTTTTACTTCAACTTCTCACTCTAGCAAAATTAGGAAGAGTTTGTTATTCAATTCTTTATTTAATGAGGAATGGTATAATCACGCTGAATCAGAAAAATATAAATACAGAATCATGAAATAATTTATGTTGGAAAAGACTTCTAAGACCATCAGTTCCAAGAGTAAACCCAGCACTGCCAAGTCCACCTCTATAAAATGTCCCGAAATGCCATATCCATGCATCTTTTAATTACCTGCAAAGGTGGTGACTCCATCAAGATTGTTCTAGTGCTTGATGACCCTTTTGGCGAAGAAATTTTTTCCTAATATCCAATCTAAAACTTCCCTGGCACAGCCTGAGGCAATTTTCTCTCATTCTGCCACTTCTTACTTGGGAGGAGAGACAAACCCTCACCACAACCTCCTTTAAGACAGTTGTAGAAAGCAATGAGGTCTTCCTTGAGCATCCTTTCCTCCAGGCTAAACCACCCCAGCCCCCTCAGCCACTTCTCATAGTACTTGTGTTCCAGACCCTGCCCCAGTTTCATTGCCCTTCCCTGGACACTCTTCAGCACCTGAATACTTTTCTTGCAGCGTGGGGTCCAAAACTGAACACAGGATTTGAGGTGTGAGTACAGGTGGAAAACTGGTGATCACACTGTTTCTGATACAAGCCAGGATGTCCTTGGCCTTCTTGATCCCCTGAGCACACACTGGCTCATGTTCAGCCACTGTCAAACAGCACCTCCAGGCTCTTTTATTCTGGCCATTATTCCAGCCGCTCTGTCTCCAGCCTGTAGTGCTGCCTGGGATTGTTGTGAGCCAAAGTCAGGACCTGGCACTTGGCCTTGTTGAACCTCATACAATTGGCCTCAGCCCATTGATCCAGCCTGTCCAGATCCCTCTGCAGAGCCTTCCTGCCCTCCAGCAAATCAACACTCCTGCCCAACTTGTGTCGTCTGAAAATTGACTGAGGATGCACTCCATCCGGTCATCCAAATCATTGATAAAGATAATAGCCCTGGTTATCTTTGGTTTTTTTTCACAATATCTGGCAAAAAAAATCTCTTAAAATACCTACCTGTATGGATTGATGTTGGTATTCTTAAAAGAGTCAAGTTTCAGGAACATTATTCTTCCTTTTTTTTTTTTTTAAATCACTGATTTTAATGTTTATTCTTCCTTTACTGTCTTTTTACCTTACAAGCATAGTCAAAGATTGAAATTGATGCCTGCAAATAATATTGCTATACTTAATTCAAAATTATATTTTCAAGTGATAAAGTATAAACAATTTAGTTTAAATATTAGACAGAACATTTTTCTCCGTGTGCATTTGCTCCATTGACAGGCTCATTGCTCTGAAAATTCCTTGAGCAGAATCTATCCAGAGGTTTCTTTGTACAGCTGAAATACAATTCTTCAGTCCACAGACAGGCAGTTTGCCATTTGCTGACGAGAAGAGCTTTGTTTTTGCACTTTGAACCTGAAAGGTCAAATGACAGAAAGAGAAGAAAATGAGAAATATCCTGGCTAGGAGGGGCAGATTTCAGGAGTACTGTTTTTCTTTTTGAATGTGAGAACTAGAAAAAGATGTTCATAGAACCTGAGGCAGCAGTGAAACTGACCTGAAAAATGGAGGAGACAAAATGAGTTATGGGATGCCAACAGTGCTAGATGTACATTGTTCTTGAGTGGCTACCTGACACGAGTTATTTATGAATGAAATATTGACAGGGAGAGTTCATGGAGGAATAGATCTCAGAAATAAAAACATACCAAGGCGAGATGACAGAAGTCAGAAAAGGTTTCTAACACAATAGGAAGATGAGTTATTTGTCCAATCTCTGCTCTTAAAATATACTGAGAGTCTAGAGGGCAAACTCTTAAGAAAGGGTGATATGCTGAAGAATGTGGCCACATGAATAAGTCAGGAAGAGAAAAGAGGCAAGTCAGAAGGAAAAAAAGTTACAAAAGAAGAAAGAGACACTTCCCTAAAGAGTGGGGAAAACTCATCAGTCAGAAAGCAGAGCGCTATGGAGCAAGAATAAATTAGTTAGACCCATGGGAAGATGATGACAGTAACAGCAGGATGTGAAAGAAGAGGGGAAGATAACCAGGAGGTTTCCAAAAAGTCAATTCAGATTCTTCTCAGACCTGAGAATATTGGAGGGACTTACATCAACCCTGAGAAATGCTACTGTAATCAATGATTTTTTTTAAGAAAAATCACTAAGTTTTTAGTCAGAAGTCTGAGAAACACAAAGTGTTGGCCACCCCAACAAGCTACAGAAAATATAGAATTCGGGCTGGAAATATATATGCTAAATGGGATTACTCACATGGGCTATAAGTCTTGCTCAAAGTAATGAAAGAACAGTCATGAATACAGAGTAAGGAATTTCACAGAAGGGACCAAAATATTAGTTCAGGAAATAGGATAACAGAGCGTACTGATTAAATAAATGACTCAAAATAAACAAACAAACAAACAAACACCCCCCAAAGAAGCCATAATATAATAATTCAAGTTTGATAGAAGTCAAATTATATTGAGGAAGAAATTAAAAATGTTACAACAAGGTTATATAAAGATCCTATTAAAAGGCTTCAGAGTGAGATCAGGATACCAACAGAGATCCTTTGATACTGTTGGACTTTTTAGGAAGAAAAAGTAAGACAAAACTGACTAATGTAAAAGACATATAACTCAATTCAGTGCTCTTTAATGTAAAATGTAGAGGTTTTTTTCTGTCAGTCAGTAAAAAGGGATTGCTTTTTTAGACTTTTTTTTAGTAGGCATATTGTAGAAAAACTGCAAAAAAGTTGTAGAAAATTATGGGAAAATCATGAGCTCTTTAAATTAAATATGGGGACAGAGAAAAATAAACCTATCACAGAAGGCATCTTCAATCTATAAATTCCACATTTTCTATTTGATTTTGATGTCCTGGCATCAAAGATAAAGAGGATAAAAATTATCAGAATTATTTCTTCTGAACTATACTTTTTTCAAAAAAATGGGACCTTGCAATCAGATCTGAAGTCTCTTCTTCAGCCAATAGGATGATGTTTGCCATAAAAAAAATTTAATGTAGACATTCATTCAAAGCTGAAATAATGAACTATTCTCTGGGCAAAAGACATATACAGTAGTTCTAAAAATATATTTGTATCAACTGCTTCTTAACATGCATCATGAACCCTTAAGAAATCTAGATATATTAAATTATTATGTTCTATTAACAACATTAAGTTAAATGATGAACATGGATGACACTCTCATGAGTTGATATTTTAGTTTGTAATCATATTAAGTTTTTTGACTCAGCATTTAGGAAAATAGAAAAAGATGGAAAGGAAAGCCTGAACAAGGCATTTCTACTTCCTTCAGGAACAGGGACCGCGTATCAAAAGGTCAATCAGATAAAAATCTCATAGAACATGAAAATGAATAAGTGAGATTTTAAAAGAGAATGAGAGTAAGGAGGAAGAAAGAAAGAAAGAGCAGAAAGGAAATTAAAAAAAAAAAAACAGGAAGAAATAAAACAGGAAAATGGAAGGAAGAGGGGAAGAAAGGTATTCAGTAGAGGAAAACAGCTTTAAGATGGGTACAACTGTATTTCATTCTACTAACCACTGCCATTATGCTCCATTTATCATCTTTTGACACATTCCTGAAAACCTGTTCAGTGGGAAACTGTCTTCTTCATAAAGCTGTTATCCACTGTCTGTGATGTTTAATGTGTTACACTGGAAATTAAGAAAAATAATAAATCAACAACTCAAGCCCTAGCTTACAATGACACAGTGATTTTTGAGCTTTCAGTGTAAAAGTGACTGTATTTACCTTAAGGAAAGGATCCAGGTTGGTGAATGCTGGCTTACCTTGCAGCAGTTTTCAGTCAGGAGTGTGCAGGACAGGACTGCTAAGCAGCCAAGTATTTGCCATGCTCACTGCTTGCATACAACTCTGAGGCATCTGTATTTCTTTATAAAGCCTCGGCTGGTGTTTAGATTTCAAGCAGGAGGTCAGTGTCTAGAAGTCCATGCAGAGCCCCCTCACAAGGACTGAATGTGGGACCTTAGATTTTTTTTTTACCTCTTGTTGACCAGAGCATTAGGTCTGTGTGACAAGATGCTTTCCTTATGTCCAACAGAGCTAATGTCAGCTGGCTCCAAAATGGATACACCACTGACCAAGGCCAAGCCCATCAGAAACAGTGGTAACACCTCTGGGATAATGTAGTTAAGAAGGGAAGAAAAAATGTGCAACTGTAAGAGCAGCAGAGAAGTGAGAATGTCTGAGATACACAGCTCTACAGACACCAAGAACAGTAAAGAAGGAGGAGAAGAGGTGCTCCAGGCACGGGAGCAGAGTTTCCTCTGCAGTCTGTGATGCAAACCGTGGTGTGGCAGCTGTGCCTCTGCAGCCCATGGAGATGCACGGCAGCCCAGGGAGGAGCCCAGGCCAGAGCAGATGAATGCTTCCAAAGGAAGCTGTGACACTGTGGGAAGCCCACACTGGAGCAGGGTCCTGTTTGATTTTAAGGTTTTGCTATTTGTGTTGTGGAGTTTGGGGAAAGGGGAGGGGAGGGCAAAGACTTCGCCTTTGATGTTTCCTTTTTTCTCACTCTTATGCATTTTAATGGCATCAGATTTTGTAATAGTTAGAACAAAGGATTATCTTCACTGTGAATGGCTTTTGTGCCCTTTGATTTGATTGGCTCATAGAAATCACCAAGAGGCTGCAGTGAATCACTCTGACTCATTACCTTGAAGTAATAGGTTAGACTTTTTTGCAATTTTTTCTGGCTGCAAATGTGATTTGAAAATTTTTATGTTGTCTTCAAAACATGAATTCACAGTAGGATAAAAGCAGAATAAAAATCCCTTTTCTTGATGCAGCTAATATTGTCTTCAACAAAACTAAGATTGGCTAGGCTTCAAGCTTGGTTTGTTTGGATTTTCTGGAGTTTTTTTTTTAATTTGAGGGAAAGATTTTTTCTACAGGGAAGTACTACCATCAAAATAAAGAACCAAAGCATGAAACTGACACTTCTCTATTCTATTTTTACTGCTTTTACAGGATTTGTTATGTAGTATTTGGCATAAGAGATCCATCATGCTTTAATTTTCCATCTGTGAAAAGGAAATGATGTGCTATAACATTGTTTGCTATAAAAGTGTATTTCATTGTTACTGATTTTTGCAGAAATGGTTAATTGCAAGTAACCTAGCAGTTATAGAAGTTAAAACGCCAGTCTGGAGGACCTCTGGAAGTCTTCCTCTGTGTATGTGAGTCTGTCTGTGTATAACTTTTAGCATTTATTTGCAAATTAGATATGAAAGCTTAACATCCACATCAAATTAAAATGTCTGGCCCTAAAGAGATCATATTAATGTGTTAAAGCAGCAGTAGAGCTGGAATTAAAACCCAAGCTCTTTTTTTTCTTTGATCTACAGACCTAAGACAATGAGAGGCTTTAATAAGAGCCACTCCTCCAGGTAAATATATTGAGTGAGAGTTACCTTCACACTTTGAATGCAATATACATAATTTAACAAACAAAAATTATTAGTTTATATGATTTTCATTCATTTATAATTTCATGACATGTATAACCACTCACCTTTAAAAGAGACTCAATTTTTTTTTTTTTTGGTACTACTTATGCATTATGGAAACTGCAGTGTACTTGAAATATACTTATGTTATACTCAAAGTAAAATTAAACCGTAGTGTACTTAATGTACGATAGTTCCTAAATCCAATTCAGAAAAAAAAATATCCCTTGAGGTTTGAGAACTAATAATAGCATTTCTAAATTTATAATAATTAGTGCGGCTTAATGTGCAACTTTTAGACATATAACATCTAACTCATTTTGAACGATGCTTGACCGAAGTCTTACAGAAGTGAATTTCACAGGTATAGAATCCCCAGATATAAGGAACTAACCTGTATGTCTCAAACACTGATAGCTGGATGGCTGTGGAGACAACCAAGGATTGTTGGCAATAACTGACTAACACACCAGTTTCCAGGCCAAGTGTGTAATTTACAAATAAAACTTTTTAATTTTTTTGCAGATCCTCTGACTTTCTTTCAACCGTATGCATTTATGAATCTTGGATGTTCCCTTTCCTTTAAGGGTAGGATGTCACACACAGGTTAAATATACTATGCCTTACATATGAAAGCACTGCATTTATTGTTATTTAATTTCCAGCTTCTTTCTTTCATGCTGAGACAAAGTGAAAGAACATTACTGATGGTAATCTCTCAAATTGCTTTCAAGCATCAACACTAGAATGCTGACAGGATGTACTAGTAGATTTTTAAACACCTTGATTTTTAAGCACTTAAGTTTGCGTGTTTAGTTGACAATCAATTGTATTGAAGAGGTGGTTTGATAGCAAATTATTTTTCCTACTGGAAATGTTACAAACTCCATGGGTGGTCTCATGGCACTTTCAGATCAAAGTGGTGCAAATGATATAGGAGAAAATTTATATTAATGCCTGTGGTAGCAAAAGTGACAGAAGCAGCAACTAACTAAAATAAATTTATAGGGGACAAAAGTAGAACAAAATTAGGCAGAAATCCTGTCTGTCCCAATGGAACTAGGGATCTGGCTCTATTTTATATGAATGGGTATCTGGAAAAAATGAGAGAAGTTTTACTGCAAATGATTCTCACCGGAAGACTGAACATACACTCAGATAATGAGATTTTCTTACAAGAAGCTGCTGTAGATGAGTCTATCATAAAGTCTTCATATGAACAAATGGAGAAAGCAGAAAGCATAAGAGCTGTTTAAGTGCAAAGATAGACTTACATTTTTGATGAGGGAATAATACTACAGAGCAGTTACAAGACTATATATTTACTATAGAAATGATATGCAGCATGTAAAAAAAATCAGAGGACTTAAGAAAATCAATTTCTATTTTCCATTTAATCTCTGTCAGATAGATTTTTTTTTTATGATCCTTTAAAATTTCCTAAGATACTAAATGTCTTATTTTCTTACCTGTGACATAGGAATGCTGCATACCTGCAGGCACAGTATGGTCAAATATTGCTGTGGAACAAGTATGAATAAAAAATCACATCCCCAAGAGACTGGTCAACACCTTAGACATCATGCTGTCAGCAGTGTATGTTGTATGCTTTCAAGATTACTCTCTTCTTCTCATATTTAAAATTTCTTTCTGCACCTGTAAGCCTTCTGAATAAAAGCTTAGCTGAACCTGATGGATCCCTGCAAACCTTCTGTTTTGATAAATCATCATTTCCCTCCAAAAAGCTTTCCTTCAGAGTTCCTTAGATGCACATAATGAGGTGTACTGAAAAACATGTATTGATCAAAATATGATATGTAGCACAATAAGGGCTAAAATTTCCCCCCAGTATTTTCTACATAGAAATAGCCTGACTTCCAACACTCCTACCACAGCAGTATGAGTTTTATTCTGAAACAGGATAGATAGTTGCAATAAAACACACCACAGTCTTGTGATATGCGCAAACATGCCAAACAGAAAACTTCCAGACAATGAAATACATTCTCACTTCTGAAACATCAGATAACATCATGTGTTGTCTCACACATGAAAAATCAGAGTAATAAGCCACTGTGCCATCTAGTTCTCTGAACAGGAGATTATAAACAAAGGTGTGAAGATACAGTGAATAAAACAGAAATTACCCTTTCCCATTGTTTTCCACAGACTTCAGATTCTGATTCACAGCAGATTTACAGTGGCATGGTGAATTTACAGTATCTCTAGCCCATATGAACCAGACCTTTAAGTATTTTTATTTGCAATTACTTAAGTGACACCCTTCAGCTGAGTATTTTGTAATGAAGCAATTCCAAAAAGATTATTTAATGTCATGCAAATTGATAGGCTATTTCCAAGGCTTTTATGAGAGAATAATATCTCTAAAGCAGACAGGAGAAAAAAGAAATGCTACCAGGTCAGGCTGATGTGGTGCCTTGCATTCAATTTTAGACAACGTGTCACAGTACTGATATTAAATCTTGCCGTGGAGGAAGAGATAAGCCTACATTGTTTATGTCTGAAGCAATGCTTACCTAATATATTGACATAAAGAAATTTTTCAGACTGAAAAGAGTGAGGACTGATTCAGGCTTTTCATTTTCCATAGGTTCAATAGTTATTTCTATGCAAATGGAGGGGAAAAAACCCAAATGTTTTTGGTTGGGTTTGTTTTGGATTTTTAATCAGAAAGCATATATGTTTGCAGATTATACTTGACCTTGAATTGCTTCATATGAGGTTCATAGTTTTCTTCTTGAAGCCCATTCTGATCACATGAAAAGCAAATATTTTTTTGCCAGCTTTGTGACTGAGCCCATTCACAATATGTCTTCCTTCATAAAAAAAGAGAAGAAATATTGTTTAGTGCTCTACAAGGTATGTCTTTTTCCACAAGCATCCTGAACATCCAAAAATGCCATTTCTAATCCCTATCTCTAACTTTAGACCTCTAAATATAAATCATTTTTTGAGAAAGAATTTTTGAAAATTACACTTGCATTTTAAAGCAAAACAAACCTTTTCTACAGTACAATCAGTATAATAATGTAAAGTCTTCCTTATCAATTGGCATTCAGAAATCTATTCATTTATATCACTTCTTGAAGTACGCACTCATCTTTGCCATTTTAAGGTGTTAAATTGCTGATAATTCCTTAATTGAGCATAACTGTTAAACAAGAGATTCTGTGGTCAACAACTACAAATATGGAACAAAAGAAGTTCCCCAGGGACACAGTTATGTCTTGGAAGTTCAGGGATAATATGTGAAAAGGTGGAAAAAGGTCTAAGGAAAAGGCAAAAGAATTCATATTTCTATGCTTATGCCCAATGCATTTTTCCTAAATAATCTACCACTCGATCAAATCTAATCAACTATCTCTGTGTCTGAGCTCCATATTTGCAATGTCTCTGCAACTAAAGAAATTAAAAATTCGTCTAAAAGGAATAAATTTTGTTTCTCAGTGATGAGAGAGAAGTAATTTGGAATAAACTGCTTTTGAGGGCCTTGGCATCCATAATTCACTCACATGACTGCAGCTTTAATTTCAAATTAATTTTCTACACTGCCAGGTGGCCATGCTGGCTGCATTTTATTCTTCAGGAAGTGATTTGAAAAGAAAATGAACCCAAATTCCAAGTAGAATGAAATAAGAATAGTTACCTCTGTTCTGCAGGAGAGATTAAGAAAGCAAGAAGATATATGTCTTTCTGTGAAATGATATGCAAGGGGAATAAAGTCACATCTAAATGGATTTGGATTGGTTTACTGTCTTCTGAGGTTCATTGACTTAATTCTGTTTCCGACTATCTTTGAATGTATCTAGGTGAAACAGACAAGAGGATTTCAGAATATTAAAAAAAAAGAACTTTCCTTTTTTCTTTATTTCTGTTGTTGTTGGTTTTGCTGATAAAAGAGATCTCAACAAGGACTGAAATACATTTTTATCAGCAGAAATTTCCCTTACCCTTTCAAACACGAAATTAGATTCACAAACAGGACACAGGACACAGTGTTCCCAGCACAACCCAGTTGTTTTATTGTGCCTCAGGTTGCAGGGAAGTCCTACAGGCTACAGTAGAAGTTATGAAAGTATTCTCATACCTCTTAATGTGTTTGTTTCAAAAAGGAAAGCAAAGACTCAAAGAGGTGAACTATTCTGTAGACTAGGACCACAAGACCAAGAGAACAGTGCTGAAGTAAATGAAAGGAAAATGAAATTATTTGAAATCATATTATTATTATATAAAATGAAATTAGTATTATTTTCAAGAATTTGGAGAATTCTTTCCTTTTGCCTGATTTTTTAGTAATAGATTTTGCTAGATGTAGAATAACAATAACTGAACGCTGCAAGTGCATATGCTAATGTTTGACATTTCTGAAAGAGTGCAGAATTATTCTGAATTTATTTTGTCTGGCTAATCCAGTCCTAGACAGGTCTGCTGTCCACAGGCAAATATTACAGCTATTTTCAAATAATGCTGACACATTTTGAAACATCCTCAAGAAACTGGAACTGTAAATACCCTTCCACTACTTTTAAGCATAGAGATTATTGTGGGAATAAATCATAATCCGCTGTTGTTTGTTTACTACCAAAAGTGAAGGGAAGGATTTTTGCCTTTTCTGTCAACTCCTTGTTGAGAAAGAGAGGGAGTTCTAAAACACTTGGAAAACAGATTGTCTTCCTTTTTGTTTATCGTTCCTTATAATCAAAAATAGCAGTAATGCATCTTCAACCTGGATAATACTAGCTCAGGGACTTTAATCTTCTTAGGTTAATTTGCATGATGATCCATATGGACCATAATAACCTTTCATTTTTTTTCATCTGCTGTTGTTTTTTTGAATAATAATTTAAAAAAAAGAAAAAAAAAAAGAAAAAGAAAAAGAAAACAGTTTTCCTTAAATAATATTCAGCTATTTCCCTGGAGATATAAAGTGCATGAGACAAAACTGGAAGGAAAGGAAATACAGTATTCTTTTAGCTATTAAATTTATTGTGATGTTTTGGTATGTTATGATCATATCTCAGAGTTATCTAATTAAAGACCTTCTCTCCCTCCCTCCTGCCAAGTCTACAAAAAGAATAAATCATTTGAGTTTCTCCTCTGGGTAAAATAGTGCCATTGATCGTGAAACAAGATTTTCATAAGCTTTTCAGTTTAAACGTTAGCATTCTCTTTTTAGGGAGTCTTTCTACTCTGACACAGGAAGAAAATAAAAACTGAATTTGCCTCAGTAAAGCCAGTTTCTTCCCAGGCTGAGTGAGAAATTAGCACTTGAACAGCAGAGAGAAGGAACACTCATCTTTGCCTTCCCTGCCTAATTCGGAAAGGTTTGAGGTCATCTGTGTCAATGAAGAAATCCTCTGTGTTTATGTTATCTCCTATAGGACTCTTTTGGTTGACACATCAGGTCCATTGTTCTGTCTAACTGGAAATTCACCACATTCAAGGGGGGAATTAAAAAATGCATTTCTCAAAGTACCATCCATACAGAAAAAAATGATGAGAAGGTTTTGGTCTCCTTCAAAGCAACCCCTACCTTGAAACCACCTTGTCGCCCTGATGAGGTGTACCAGACAGGTTAAACTGGGCTCAGAATCTGGACTAACTTCTCCATTAAGAAGTGTTCCTGCAGAGTTTTAGAAGTGCAATTCAGAACCCATGACAAGTGAGGAGTATCATCAGTCTTTCCTGTCCCAGAAAAAGTGAGAGTAGAATATTCTATTGTGAGAGAAAGCCATGAGGTTAGCAGATCTAATTTCCATCTAGTTTCCACCATTGTTCTGATTATTGCTGTTGGCTGTGCTGCATACAACTTTATTCTGACTTTGGGCTGCTGTATTAAACCACTTTGTCATATGGGAGGACTGGACCAAAAAACACAGGCACACAAGCTGTTTTTTAAAATTTTAATTAACTTAAGCTATCAATGTCATAAGAAAAAGTACTTTATTTATTAGCCCTTAGTTTCAGTAGCAAAATATGATCAGCAATTAATCAAAAAGAGATGCTCTGAGAAAAACCTTACGGCAGATATGCAGTGGTGTTGGTGAAACATGGTGTCATAAAAGGTGGAAGAAATTCTGCTCTGTAGTCTTCATCTGTTCACATTTTGTAGAGTCTGCAACTGGTTTTTTAAACTTTATTCCTTTTTTCCTCACATTTTTACCATGTGCGTTGTTTTGAATATACTGCTTTAGCTTTTTTATGCCCTGAATCCCACTTTATCTGGCTCTAAAGGTTCAGAAGATATTCTCAGTGTTTTGTGCTGGGCCTTTGGTGTCCCTCTGGTGTCATCTTGTGCCTGTACTCTCAAGGTCTCTGCTACCAGCCCGTGCTTGTGTTCCCTGCTACAGTTGCAATGGGTGCTAATCTTTTAATTTTTGAGTTGTCTCCGTGCTATAATCCAGTGCCATCGAAATGTCTTGCTCTGCACTCTTGACACTTGTGCCTTTCTAGTGATTCTTCCTTCAAACTATTTAACTCCATCTGCAATGCACATAGTTTTTTAGAGATGAGCATGTTCTATTCTCAAAGAAGACAAATCTCTTCCTTGTCCAGAAGACCTTAGCTGGTCTATTGTCCAGCCCTCTACTTGGCCAAATATTTAGTAATATTTTGTACATTATGTTTAAATGTACATTAGTTTAAAATATTTTGTACATTATGACCAAGCATATCAAATTGTTTTACTGTTAACTAAACTAGTAAAAGTCTGTGTGAGTGAGAGGCTGGGGAGAGAAATTCTTTTGTTTGATTTTTTTTTTTCACAACAGATGATTTGTTCATACTGAATAAGTGCACCCTGATGCCTGTTTGCTACAGTTTAAATTTTAATTAATTTTTTCCCCAGGATATGTCTTTGCTGTCAGGGTAGGGACGTGCATTTGCTGAGCATGTATGATATGTAAATTAACTTTCTGATACTGTGAACAAATTTTTTTTGAGCACAAAGAAGGATTGCAATAGCCACATGACTACCATATTTTCAAGGAAAAGCAATTCCTGAAACTGCTGTTGGGTTCTATTCTTCTCTTGTATGGAAAGGCTGAGATTTTTCTGAATCCTGCTGAGTTGCATATTTATTTGCACATTTATCTAGACAAGGCTAGTAGCAATATGGAGGATAAAAGATGTTGCTGTATAGCTTGTCACAATTTCATGAAATGAGAAAAAATAATGCAAGAGCTTCTATTTCAATTTTTTATTTTCTTATTTTTTAAAAGTAATGGTTAATTGCTTTAAAATAAAAATAGTTCTTTCTATTCTGACACTGATGAAATTCAGAGATTAAATGAGCACTTAATGCAAATTGCACATAGGCACAAGAAAATAACTGTACTTATTCTTAGATTTTAGCAGCATAATACCTGCCTGGTTAGAGATAAGGGAAGAAGTAGCCAAAGTCGAAGTTATTAACTGCCTTTGCATGAGATCATTTCTGAAGTCGAACCAGAACCCATAAATTTTGGGGCTCTCCTTCATCAATCCTTACTTCTTAACCCAGCTTTGTTATCTGCCTATGAAAGGCCTGGATGTATGGGAGAAACAGAAATAATTGGCATTTCTAGACAGACTTTTAAAAAGTATTTCTTTATATTTTAATAAATAAATGCTTTTCTCACCATGATCTTCTTAAAACCTGAAGTTAAATGGGATACTGAGAGGGACCAATATATATGCCTCAACATACATCACAAATGAGGTGAAGAAAATTCGTATTAAAAAACCTGTGTTGCCCTGTCCCCAGAGAGGCTTCACCTGGCAGCCAATCAGGGCAGAGAAAACTTCCATGATTAGACTGTGAGTAGCTCCCCCCCCACACCTCTGTTAAGGCAAGTACCTGGATACCCGGGAAGAACGCCTGCCAAAAACGGGCCCACGAGGTGGAGTTGGGGGAGGCGTTTGGGAGCACATAAAAGCAGCTAGCCGCAACACCACAAGGTCTTTTGTCTTTTTGCTTTGGGTCGCTTGGAGGGTCAGCTTGGCCCCTTCTGCTCCCGCCTTCATGCCCTCATCCCTGTGGTCCTGTTTCCCTGCCCGTGCCTGCTTTGCCTTGTTGTGCCAATTCTAGGAACTAGCTGGTCACTGTGAGGATCTCATGCTCCAGCTGCTGCCCTCACCCAGCCGTGATCGCCACCGCCACTGTGTTTCCTGCGCTGCCCGCCACACCAACTTGCTATAGCACCAGCTCGTAACGACCAGCCTGCCGCCACCACTTGCATCTAGCTGTGACCGCCGCCGCTGCCGCCGTGTTCCCCGTGTTGCCCGTGGCAATGAGCCCGGAGCACAACCCCACGGCACCCAACCTGCAGCCGCTGCCGCTCGCAGCCACCGCGCCCCAGCTCTGAGAGACCGCAGCTGCTCCAGGAGCGTGCCTGTAAGCACAGCAGCCTGGTCTCCGCCGACGGAAGGGACACGCAGCCTGCTGCTCTTTAAAATCGCGCTCAGTTTGTCATGGAAGCTACGCACTGTGGTCCACAACACGCATGGTCCATTTGCCAAACCAATGCTGACAGACAGCCGGGGTTCTGTGGTAACGCTGTCCCCTGTCTTCTTTTTCTCTTTCCCTCTCTCTCTCTTCTCTCTCTCCTCCTTTTTTTTCCTGTCTCTGCCCCACCTTTTTTTAATAAGAACACTTTTTTTTTTAATTTCAATAAACAGTCTCCCAGATATAATATTGCCATATTTGTGCTTGATTTTTCATCAGAAAAATCTATCAAATGAATCCTTCCCGGCTCCCCCTTTTATAGTGGAACGAGACAGAATCTCTGGAAGAAAGGACTGAATTCTAAGGTGATAGTACAGTTACTGGGTAATGTGTTAAGAACATCATCACATACCTAAAACTGTATGGTTCACCAGACTTCATTTGTTATGAAAATTATTTTTCTGTTGTAGCTGAAATACTTGAAGAAAAACTTGCCCTAGGATATAAATTTTGAACCTTCATAGATCTTTTTTGACTCTTTTTCAGGTTGGGAGAAATAAGAGGTCAGAACTTGTTTCATATTTCAACTTTCACATATTCTTTTTCTTCCTCTAAGCTTTAGCAGAAAAATCTTTCCCTAGTTCTGTCTTCACAGCAAGTCAAAAAATGGGGCCAGATTTCTCCTTCTGCTTTTGAGTTTTTCCACAGCATGCTTCCAAGTTATTGCAATGTATCATCACTTTCGATAGAAATGAGTTCAAGTTTGGGTCATATGTTCTTTCAATAAGACATAAAATTTGCTAATAGAACATGCTGGGAGAAAGTTTGTGTTAGTGCCTATGCATATTTCATTGCTAACCTTTTTTGTTCTGCTGCTTTTACAAAAAAAAAGGTGAAGTAAATATTTTCCTTTCAAATGTTGTGTTTAAAAGAAAATATATTTTCATAGCCATGCATTTCAAAATTACTAAGATAAGTCAGGTTAGACAATTTGATTAATTCCAGTCTTGTATAAAACTTTGTAGTGGAATTAAACACGTTCATGAAAATGTCCTTCACTGGTTTGTATTTTTTGATAGGAAGGAAGAGTATGCATTTGAACATTTCAAATGAATCTTGTTTATTGAAGCCTAAGCTGCATAATCCAAGAGGTCTTGCCTTTTTATTAATATTATTATTTTAAAAGTTGCTGGTTTTGATTCCTAATTACAACAAAATGCCAGTACTTGGAGTCACTATACATTGTGTGTTTATACATCTATATTTAAGATTTACACAGACATGTAATGTAAGGGTCTTCATCTTTTAAAAATAATTTTATACTTGTTTGAGCTGCTGGTAAAACCTAGAACTCTTAATATCATTATATAAAATGTTCAATGCCAAATCTTTTCAAACACTAATGACATCCCTTTCTTCTTTCTTAAGGAATCAACGCCTATTAACATCTTATGTGTGTGAATCAATGCCTATTAACATCTTATATGTGTGAATCAATGCCTATTAACATCTTTTATATGCGGTCCTCCCCCCACTCCAACACCCTCCTCCTTGGACCAGTTCTCCGATCTCAGGAGCTCCTGAAAAGGCTTGACCAAACGAGCTGAATGGTGAAGTGCCCCTTTCCCACACCAATTGTGTGGTGGAGTGTCCTTTGACCATATCAGGACCTCTTGCATGGTAAAGGTAGAAACAGCTCTGACCATACAAGGATATCAGCTGCCTGATCAAAGTGGAGAATGAAGGATTAGAAATTAACCTCCTTAGCCTTGGCAAATTATTCACCTGAATTGTAGACTGAGTGAAAGGGTACCATCATTATGACCCCTTTTGAAAAGGTTTGAAACCGCCCTATACACACATACTCCTGGAGGTGCAACCCATGCCTGGTGAGAAACACTAAGGATTTGATGCGAGTATTCCACTGAACCTACTGGGAATTTTTGATAGGTACCATTACATACACAAATAGAGATGTATATATCTTGCTGCCTGAGTGCATGCATGTGAATTGATAATGGCATGAATGTCACTGCTACAATTATAGCAAACCCTATTGGAATAATTTCATAAATGTTAAATTAGTTAATGATTAAGTGCTGCTAAACCCTTTTGCACTCTTTTATTTTTTGTATCTGTATCCTTTATATCCTCACCCTTTTGCATCCCTGGTACCCCTGTAAATCATTCTAAATTGATTCTAATCCAATTTTCCTGTGTATGGTTAATCTATGTAGCAAGTAATAGAGTGAACTTTGCCATTGAACTCTGTTAAGCTGAACTGTCATAAATTTATATTAAAACCTACTTTTTTCCAGTATCTTTGATAGTGATTCTTTAAGCTGTCCAAACCACTGATTCATGATAGCATGTCAAGATTTTTTGAGAAGAGACAGGGGCTACTAATGTATTAGGAACCAACAGGGAAACACTTGTAAAATGCCTCAAAGAAATTAGGGCATGTTCCCCTGTAAAGGTGACACAGTCAATATCCCAGCTGAAGTGCCTCCACACCAGGAGGAGCTGGAAGTTATGACCTAATTGCTGTTGTTGAAATATGGTAGAACAAAATGCACAACTGCATTTCATCTGCTGAAAAAGTGGCACAGAAAACTGTAAGCTGTTCAGGACAATCTTGGAGGTAGTTAAGACTGATTTTTTAATCTGAGCAAAAGAGGAGTGTTAATAGACCTGTTGCTCACCAACACAGAATAACTAATTAGGGATGTCAAGACTGGTGGCAGCCTGGGCTGTAGTCATGGTGCCCTGGTGGAATTCAGAGTCTTGAGGGACATGGGCGGTGTGAAGAGTAGAGTCAGAATGCTGTATTTTAAGAAAGCAAACTTTCTGTTGTTTAAGGCAGCAATGGATGAGACCACCTGGGAAATGGCCCTCAGGGACAATGAAGCTGAACAGAGCTGGCAGCTCTTTAAGGACATTTTTCTTAGAGCACAGGAGCTCTCAATCCCCATGTGTATTAATTTGGACAAGGAAGGCCCAAGAACCGCATGGCTCAGTAAGGACCTCCTGGTCTACAAAGAAAATGCGCAGACAGAAGAACCAGGAATGTGTCCCTGGGGAAGAATATAGGAACACTACTGAGATGTGTGGGGATGCGGTTAGGAAAGATAAAGCACAGTTGGAGGAGGGAAGGCTCCAGGGAAAGCTTATTGTGACCTTTCACAATACAAGAGGATCTTTTAAAAAAGATGGAGAAAGATTTCATATAAAGAAGGAATTCTTTACTGTGAGGGTGATGAGGCACTACAACAGGTTGCCCAGAGGTGCTGTGGATGCCCCATCTCTGGAAATGTTCAAGGCCTGGTTGGATGGGGCATTGAACAATATGGTCTAGTGGAAGGTGTCCCTGTCCATGTCAGGGGTGTTGGAACTAGATGGTCTTTAATGTCCCTTTCAACTCAAACCATTTTACAATTCTATAATTAATTTTTCCTCATATTTTTTAGCAGTTGATTCAGCCAGTTTGAGGAGAAGAGCAGAGAGGAAAAAGAGCTGAGAAAAGGTTGTGTTGTATGTCTCCTGAGAAAGGCTATTGTGCTTTAAGAGATTCATGGTTTCACAAGAAAATTTCTGTGTCTTTATGTCCATAAGTCTAACACTTCAGGTTAAACATGCACACGAAAAGCAATTTCTTTGTGGTCTCTTTTAATTTGTGACAAAAGCTCAAGTTGATTTTTAAGTGGTTTAGAATTTTGTAATGGAAATTATATAACAGATTTGCTGTCACCTTGACCTGTTTTCTAAATCTCCTGTGGAAATCTGTAAAATTATACATATGCCTACACAAAAGTTAATAGCATAGGGTAGGCAGAGAACATTATAGTGTTTCATTTTGAACAGACTTCTTGAGGACATTTGAAAAAATCAACTGTTTAAAACATTTGAGTCCTTTTTCTGTGATTCACCTATGAACTTGTTCTATCATCCACTAAAGAACCACCTATATTCAGAAACTATAAAAATACTGATATGATAAATTGGTTTCAATGTCTCTTTTTTGCAGATGGCAATAATTGATATAATTGACAAAATTTATATGAGATGAAGAGAGAGAAAAGTGAAGTTATATTACGACAAAGGAAGAAATGGAGCATTATTAAGAATATCTACTGTATTATTAAAAGACAAAAGTAGAAAAACATGTAGCTATAAAACATATATTCTGACATTTGTCATAAATTATTATTACTGTAAAATATTAATATGGGCCACTAAGCTAAAAAATGCAACTGCCATTTAGAAAAAAATCATCATTTCTTAAGCATATCTCACAAAAAATTATTTGTATGAAATATTTGTATCATACTTTCTGAATTTTCAGCAGATATATACATCATGGCTCAGCAGCTGCTCAGGGTTTGTGCTGACTTTTTAATGGCAGGTACAAAATATACCATCTTCAAAGTCCTTGTCAGGATGGAGAAGGGGGAATTCTTTGTGTAGAGCAATGGCTGAGCTGCTAAATTACTTGTTCAATTGAGAAGCAGAGAGAAATTGGTTCTTGGGGTTTCAAAAATTATTTATGAATCAGTGTGAAAATTTTCTGACCAAAAAAAAGAAAAAAGTCTTTTTTTTTTTCCTTGGCAGGTGAAAAGGAAAAAAAAAAAAAAAAGGCGCTTATTTCACAGCATATACACCATTTCACTGAGTGCTACTCAGTATGCAATTGTTTTCCAATCTCTGCAGCTTCAATCCCATCTCCATGTGGGCTTATATTTCTGGCAAATTGGCAGTGTGTTATGTTGTCCATGCAGTCTTTGATGTCTACAATTAGCCTGTTGCCAGTACTCTTTCTTACGATTTTTTTTCGACACGTTTTCCATGTGTGTTATCCATTGCTCTTCTTCCTTTAGATGCTCAGCGGTACTGGAGGATTTCAAAATTTATGTCCACCTCTAAGTCCAAGATCAGGTGTGCAACCCCACAAAACTTGCAACTGCAAATAAAGGCAATTTTGGTTCATCAGAGAAGAAAGGAAATTTCTCAGTGCCTGTAACATACATAGCCTGGAGTTTAGGACACAGAATTAGGAAATGGTAGAAGAGACCATGCTGCCTGCAACATCTGACTGTTCTTTATCTGTCACTGACCATTCTCACTCTTTTCAGTCATTGACAAATTTTTAAAATCAGCATTAAATGAAGAATCTCCTCAGTAGAATCAATAATTGAAAGTATTAAATTTATTTGCATTGAAAACCCTAACAAATAAAGGAGGAGAGGGAAAGATTTCTGAAGACTTTGTACTATCTCACTATTCTGTTATGCAATATAAAACATGTCCAAATATATGGGAAGGCAGCACGCTTTGAAATATTCCAGTGTTACTCTCAATTCCATTTTCTCCCTGCCTTAAAGATTGAGACCACTGTTGGACTTCAAAAGACAGGAAAATCAGATGCAGGAACATTAAATTTAATAGAGGTAGGCCAGCCTTATAAGAACCAATGTATAATTTTTGTTTTCATGGAATATCTCATGCTACATGACTGCAGCTGTCTCTGGACCACCAGCATTTCCACAAAGCACAAACTTACCTTTTTCCTCTGTATCCTTTATCAGACTTTAGGCACCTATTGGTTTTTTTGTATGTGTGCTAGGAAAGTAAAACCAAACCAGATGGATAACATGTTTATAAACTTTCATCCATTTAGACTAAAAAAGTTTAAATTTCAGTTCCTCATCTCCTTCTATTAATTGTTACTTCCTCAAGCATATCAAATTTTACCTGCAAACTGTGTATTTCATAAATTTTTACCGTGAGGTGAAATACAAATAGAATTAAATGTCTGAGGGTTAATTTCCTTGCAACAAAAGTATTTAGAGCTGTATTTGTGTGGCAGATACTTTAAGAAAAATCCCTGAAGGAACTGCAAAATATCTTTTTTCTTTTTTTTCAGGCAGTGATTAATTTTCAGGTCCAGACATGAGAATTCCTTCTCTATGCAATAGACATTGGTACTAGACAATGAATGCTAGTGAGTATATTTGATTTTCCTTGCTCTTATTTTAGCTCCCTTACATTATCATTCATTTAAAAAAAACAAAAAATAAAACAAAAAAACAACAACAAAAAGAAATTCCTTTTATGGCACCTCAGTTTATAGTTTTGAGACAATGATTTCTAGCAATCCTTTAAGAACTTTCAAATCCACCACGACTTTTTACCCATCACATGATCATTTCTCAAAATTAATAAATTTTTTTTAAATTTATTTTTTGTTTTAAATTGCTATACCTACATCAACCACTAGTTTTGTACACATTTTTTGAAACAGCAATGAGTGGGAGAGTTGGGAAAAATGCATATACAGGAAAGTGTTTCAATTCTGGAATTGAGAAAACTCCTTAAGATTGTAATCAGAAGATTTCATGTCCCAGCTCTTTATGGCCTGACTTGCTCAGCTTGGTCACACCTTCCTGATATATACCAGTAATGCAGCTCTCCTCCAATACGTGGTTTTCTCTGATATATGCTCAGCCCATGCTGCATTTTAGGAAAAATGGTGCAGTAAGGTAGCCATGTCATTAAGCAAGAAAACCATCTGGAGTTTAAATCTTCAGCAACAAGAACCAAAAATATTGCCCTTGAAGTGTTTGCTTGTGGGTAAGGGGGAGGAGAGATTGAAGCGTAATTGTAATTTTTTTTTTAATTGGAAAATAAAACAATTGTGAAAGAGAACATACTCCAAATGCATATTTGACTAAGCAAATAGGTTTCTTCTTTATTAAAATAAACAAATACAGAGGTTTTCACAAGGCCTAGTGTTTGCCTATTTTGAAAAGACATATTTAAATATCTAGGAGGCATTTTCCAATAGCAGTTAACAAGGCAGAGCAATGTATCTTATTTTTTCTTGGTTGGTATTCTTAATCAGTTTATGAATCATACTGTGAAATCCTGGAAGGCCCAATACGTGGCCAAGTATATATCTTTAAGGAAACTATGTTTTTATGACAATGTACCAAAACAGTAAGTGGGCATTGGTAAAATAAATTTTATTGAAAGATCATATAACTCTAAACATTATTATTTAATTTATGGCTAAAATCTTCTTTACCATTGCTCAGCTTTAATAGGTGACATTAACAAGAGCGGTTTTCTTTGTTTTTCCATGAAAACAAAAAAACCTATAGATTGCTTCTTATAAGACTGTCCTAAGTCATTCAGACTTTCAAACTTTATCATGTTGATTAATTGGAGGATAACCACCCTTATCAGATTGAAAAGTTATTAGAGGAACAGGATGGGTAAGAGAAATTGTCACTATTTTAAACCTTTTGAAACTTTAGCTCTTATGTTTCGAAAATGTAATGGAATGGAAGAATTAGCTGTATGAATAGCTTAAATCCTAACCTATTACATGTCTGAATTACTGTTATGGTATCTGTAAAGTTCAAATCTAAACTAAAAACTTGGAAATTGTGTGTATGTAGTACGAGATGAATTAGGAAGATGTTGCTTTCAAAAAAAAAGAAAAACAAAACAAAACAAAGCTGAACTAGTCTGATTTACAAAACACCAAAATACTTCGACTCAACAAATGTGAATTGATACTATTTCAAAATAGAAGCTTTTTGCAATTTCTCTTCCTAAAACATTTCTATGTCAAAAAGTCATCAAAAATGGAATTTGTTTCAGCTGAGATGGAATTCAGGAGAGAAGAGGCCTTCTGATAAACTTTAGTGTTGCAGTGTGGCAGCACCATGAGGCGCTCACCGGAGACAGCATGGACTGCCAACCCAAACGGATCCATTGGTGGGACCACGCAAGGGGCCAAAACCTTTAGATCATGGTGACAAACCATATGCCCCTGCAGCTGTATGTAAATCTCCTGCTCCTGGTTGGCCCGCCGCCTCTCCTCCCTTCTTCCCCCATATGTAGTTATGATCTCGAATGTTCCCTGTTCCTCGACGCCCCATTGGTTCCCAGGTTTTTCTCCCCGCCTCCTATGCTCCCTATTGGTCCATTGTGCGTTTCCCTGCCTTTGTACCTCCCATTCCCTGGTTTCTGATTTGTTCCCTGAGTATTCTCCGCCCCTTCCAGTCGGGGTATAAACCCCTCCCCCCCCACCCCCCACCCGGTTTGAGGCTCTTCTTGCCCTTCTTCCCTTTGCTCCAATAAACGCATTCCTGCCTCCTCACGAAGAGTATCCCTACTTCTTGCCTCTTCCTGTGCCTTTAGGATCAGTGGGCTTGCAAGCCCTTTGCGCGATCTCACAGACCCTCCCGCTGCGGACAGCTTTCACCACACTTGGCTGGTGCAGCCAGAAGAACACGGTCCAGCGCACCTAGAGCTAGCTGCTGGCCAGCGTGCCGCGTTACTTTAGTTTTAAGTAGTTGTTTCATCTAACCTAACATTTAGAGGTTAATGTTTAGCTAGGTGACCTAGCTAAAGATTACAGGAAAACAAGAATAAGAGGTAATATAAGCTATTAAAGTAGCCAGCAGGCAGCAAGCAACTTATTAAAAAAAGTATAGTAGATAATTGGCTTGCCTTCAGTAGTGATAGTACAATAGGCAAATTTCTTTCTCAATAAAAATCAAATACAAGTATGAATAGGAGTGTCAGGCTGTGATTAGGTATGACATCAGTCATTTAAAATTAAGTATTCTCATGTTTATGCTTATTTTTAGTCCTTTATTAATATGAAGGCAGACAAGCTGAAATACTGTTTTAAATTTAAGAATCTCAATCTGTTCTACCTTCTTATAATTGTGAGTCACTTTCAGTTTAATGTTCTTCAGCTAGCAAAATAGCTCAATATGCAACACGTTTTCTAAAAAATGTGGGGTTTGTCTCTAAATAATTTTTTAATACTGATCTACAGATGTGCTCAGCCAGGAAGTGGTTAAATTGTTTCTTCTGGCTATGTTATTGTGCTGGTTTAAGGCTCAGCTGGAAAATTAAACCCATTTGTGTTACTCACTTCCACTTTCAGGCCTGTCTTTATCCTGCTGAAATGACGCCCCTGCCAGGATGTGGGTGGTATGGAATTAAACAGTTGTAGAAACTCCAGAACCCTGTTCTCTCTGACCACAACAGTTACCTTCATATTTCTACTGATGCCTACACTTATCCCTCTTCTGTAAGAGAGAAACAGGTTTCTTGCTGTGTTCCATTAAAAAAAAATATTGTGTCTGATGTACATAATTTTTGTTATTCCAGCAGTCTTGAGAATGGAGCACAGAGGCAGATTATGCTCTTTATGAACTGACTAGCTTTTGGTTTAACACAAACCCAGCTACACAGCCCCTGGGTCTCCCATTACTGTGGTAACTGAAGTCCTGGTGACCCTGGCACTGTTCCCTAAAGGCTGCTGCATGCTTTCTAGAGTAGTGCTAGTAAAGATGCACAGGGTGGGGTTATGAATATAAAATAAGGGTGACTACACATATGCTCAGATGATCCCAAGGGATCCTCCTTTGCAAGTTTTTCTATCACAGAGATATCACCATGCAAACAATATGCTTATTTATGTCAGGTTTAGGCTCGTGTGTTGCATGAAGTGCTCTTTCCTGAAGAGAAGCTCTGTTCTCTGTTGCTGAGAGTGAGAGTAACTGCTCTGGAAGATGCTGCAAAAGATATCTTTTGGATGCCTTTATCCCAAATGTCCAAACTCAGCCAGCCTAGTTTATTGGCTAACATTGCATTCCCTGGTAAATAAAACCTGCAATTACTACAGCCTTAAGCATTCTCTGACAGACTTTTTCTTTGCTGACAGATCATATTCAGAATTTTTTTTTTATTTTCTAAACCTTGGGGGTGGAGGGTGGGGTAGTGATTTTTCAAACTTAGAAGCAAAAGAAAATATAAAGGTGAAAACCCCAGAATGAATCAGATGAAGTTTCATAAGCAATGTTTATATTTGTCAGACTGCAGCACTGGCCATTTTCCCTTTTTCGATGAACAGCTCTTTGTTTAATACGTTATTAAAGGGTATGAGTTATCAAGTTTTGTATTGCTTTACCTGAATGAAAATCTTTTACATTTAGAAGACTTCTCTAACCTATGTTCTATAATTTATAGGATTCTCTTGGTCTGTGCTGTTGGCTTAACTTGATTTTGGAAAGTTTTCTTAAATGCTTTTTTTGTACAAATGAATTTTATCCTACTGTTTAATATACTCTCCTGGCCATTCTCTCCTGATTCAAGAGCTCACTTTGATTTAAGCAGTGAGCAGAGATGTAATACTTGAACTCCTCACACAGAGAACTGTTTGTAATATAAACTTTTATTCGTTCTATGTGGCAGGAGCCACACAGCTCACATTTCAGCAATGCAAAACTTACACTTCCCATTTCTACTCTCTATATTTCTACATGACTTGCTGCTTTATATTTTACCTCATATGTTTTTCCTCTCAATTTTTCTTTCAAGCAGTCTCTCTAGAAGTTACTGTATTGTTTCCTATGGTTTTGGCATCTGTACCTTTTGCCCTACCCCATCTGTCTCCTCCCAGATGTTCACTTCTACACACTTCTGGGTTTAGGTATTTAAAACAAATAAATACAAAATTAAATATCTTTGCCAATTTTTCTAACAATGATCCTGGCCCCATCTGCCCCTCTGTTCTCACCAGATGCCCAGCCCTGTCCTGTTTCTTGTTTTGTGAGTTGTCTCTGATGAAAAACTAGGACCTCCATTTTTTAAAGGATACCCATTTTGCAGAATTTTAGTAAGCTGGTTTCTTTTTAGTATCAAGATAAATAGGCAAAAGCTGAGAGAACTTGTTCCTTCTCTCAGTGGTTCAACACCATGGGCGAAATGATGGTTAGAATACCTGAAACAAAAGGGAAGCAGAACAGTGGACTTTCTATGCTGTTCCCAAAATACTGATTGCTGCCTGATGTCAAGTCATTTCTTACCTGGCTTGCATGTGTGCAGTGAGCAGGAAACCTGGCTTCGCAGTCCAGCACACCAAGCTGTCCATTTATAATCACCTAGATACTCTAAAGCATAAGAAGTAAAAATTAATCCTGGAAGGCTGAGTTCTTAGTCCTATTTTGTAGGCTTTAGAACATATTGTGAACTGCTGTTCTCTATTCAGCCAGCCCCTAAACTCCAAATAAGAAAGAACACTTTGTAGAAGATTTCTTTATATAGTGAAGTATTTATAGATGAGGTACATGCATAAATAAAATCTCCCTCAAGAAACCCATTGATTAAATCTACCACAGTGCTTATTAACCTTCAGGATTGATATTGTATAATAATATCAAACCAGTACAGAATTTCTGTACAAAACGGGTGCCAAGACAATATGCAGTGGATAATTGTGGTTAATAAGGTTCAGAAATCTACCAAATTTTAAATCGACTTTAAGTTGTTGTTCAGTTTTTTAAATGTGCCTTGTATTAAGGTTAGTACAAGTTGTTTATCAAGTGAAACTGTCAAAAAAATGTCAAATAGATCTTCTCATTTGTTGATTTTATAAAAATCTTTATAAGAAATACAGTAAAGATAAATTATATCTCAATGCATTTGATTACCAAAGTACAATAGGTACATCAAAGAATGTATCATAGAATCATAGAATCATTGAATATCCTGGCTTGGAAGGGACCCAGGCATCATCGAAATCTGACTCCTGGCCATGCACAGGACAGCCCAAGAATCATACCATGTGCTTGAGAGCGTTATCCCAACACTTCTTGAACTCTGTCAAACTTGGTACTGTGACCACTTCCATGAGGAACCTGTTTCAGTGCCCAACCTTCTGAGTGAAGAACCTTTTCCTAATATCCAACCTAAACCTCCCCTGACACAACTTCAGGCCATTCCCTTGGGTCCTGTCACTGGTCACCAGAGAAGAGATCAGTGCCTGCTCTTCTTCTTCCATTCATGAGGAAGTTGTAGAATGCCATGAGTTCTCCCCTCAGTCTTCTCCAGTCTGAGCAGACCAAGTGACCTCAGCCACTCATACGGCTTCTCCTTCAAAACGTTCACTATCTTCGTTGCCCTCCTTTGGACCCTCTATTAACTTTATATCTTGGTCATTTTGCAGTGCACAAAACTGTCCCCAGCTCTCGCGGTGAGGCTGCCCAGTGCAGAGCAGAGCAGGACAATCCCCTCCCTTGCCCGGCTGGCCATGCTGTGCCAGGACATGCTTGGCCCTCCTGGCTGCCAGGGCATTGCTGACTCGTGTTCAGCTTGGTATTGACCAGAACCCCCAGGTCCCTTTCCACAGCGCTGCTCTCCAACCTTTTGTTCCTCAATGTACATCCTGGGTTGCCTCATCCTACATGTGAGATCCAGCACTTTGTTAAACTTCGTATGATGGGGGATTGACCAGGCCTCTAATTTCTCACAGTCTCTCTGCAGGACCTCTCTGCCTTTGAGAGAGTGAACAACTCCTCCTAATTTAGTATTATAGGCAAACTTAGTATACTAAATATACTTAGTACAATGCAGTTTACTGTAGGACCTGTAGTTCTAAGTCATAAACTATTTGTAAATATTTAAGAAACACAAAACAAACCTTTTCTTTTAATGTTCTGATCTGAGCACATGTATCTCTTAAAAGTCCAAATCTTTCCCCAGTTTCTTAGAGTGGCAAAAGACGGGAGGAGGTCTGAAGGCAGAGATCATCTAGATGCACAGTCATGTTTGTTCCTTCTTTTTCTAGTGCAATAAGATTTCAAAAGTTAAAAGCAGAGATTACCTGTAAAATTACCTGTAGCAGAAATTACCTTTACTTCAGACTAGGGACAGAATTAGCTGAATAGATATGCTTTTGGACACTTTTTAATATTTTTTCTCTTTTTCTTAGGAATATTAAAATGATACTTTAGTAATCATTTCGGGAAATATTTGGAAAGGTGTTGATTTAAGTTATTTAAAATACCTTTGTGTCTCAAAAAAGGTAAAACCTAAATTTTATCCCATTCTCGTTCAGCAGAACATACTCCCACTGATGCTTCTGTTGCTCTTCTGCCTGGCACACTTTATTAAATTCAGGGAATCGTACTATCAATCATAGACTGAAAAAGTTGATAGCGACACAAAAGACTGTTATGATCTAAAAGTGAAATGAAAATGTATTTTATTTTTATATCTAGGGGAGCTTTTGTGAGAACAATGCATTTTACGCATTAGTTTTCAGGATGTAGCAGATTATCCCAGTAGAGAACAGTTGGCACATCTTTGTTTTTTGTGTTGTTGGATGTCATGAGAACAGCAATAAAGAAAGATGCTGTAATGGCTATTTACATTAATATATGGGTACTGGATTTCTGCCAAGCAAGCTTTTTCACTTATATGTCTAATTACTAGGGGGGTTTTTTTAGTTGCTTTCTCAGCCATTCTAGAATACTAATCCTTACTATTAGTTGCCAAATGCTGAAGGTCTTACACATATTTGACAAAGAAATAAGATTTAATATCATCAGTGTAATGATGCAAGTAATTTTCTCCTTTATGAAGGGTAGTTAGAGGCATTGTGCCTTGATGGCACCACTAGCTAGAAATATTATTTGATTTCAGAAATCTTAAAGACTTATTATAAAAAATATTACTTGCTCACCACCGTTAATGTTTTGTCAACACCTTGTATTGTCTTAAAGACCTCACTTTACTGCAGCTATAAAAATATAGATTATAGTTAGTATTATAGATATAAATATAAAAATAGAAATTAGATGTCACTATATATTAGAATTTTCTCGAGTCTAAGGTCTTTGGTAAGAATTCGTAACAACTCTCTTTATGATATTGATAAACAGACCAGAATCAGTATTTCACGGAGTTGGAAGTGACTGTCTTTATCTGTATTATTTCTCCCCAGCCCAGAAGTTGAACTTTTGAACAATTTTCAGCTGCCAGGCCAGGGCCAGCTGTGTCAGGTTTAGTCCTGAGCAGGATATTGCTGCCAGGTTTCTCACACATGATAACCTGCCAGTCATTTCCCACAGCAGCAGTGGAGGGTATTCTGCAAGAAAAGGGCTGTGATCCAAGCTGTCATAAGAGGTTAGGGCAAATAGATTTGGAGAAATAAACATGTCATAAAAGGGGTGCTAAACAAGGCTGAGGATATTGCTTGGAATCTTAATGTTCACAGAGCAAAACCAGTCTTGTCTGCTATGCTGGTGATGAGTTTACAAGATATCAGAGTCCCAATCATTTGGCAGGGATATCTTGATACCAATCATTAAAATACACCCTTATGAAAAATTTCCTATATTTCCTATATTCATAAAATGAACATGTTGCAGATTGCATGCAGCATAGTAATATCGAAGTAGAACGTCTTTTGCGTTAGTCTCCTGATAAAATGCATTTTGATAAAATGCATTAAATGCATGGGCCAGCTTATACAAAGAATACTACCATTTTCATGGAATATATACCTACAAAATAGCATAATATCTTACTTTTAGAAACACTTTTTCTTCCTCATAGTTTCGGTGTGACTATTTCATTCCCTAGTTTAGGTGGCAAAATTGCTGCCTGCTATCTCAAACAAATTTTTCAGCTACTTTTTGTGAGATTCACAGGTAATAGTGTTAATTTATGGCTCTATTCTGAGAGCTATGTAAACCTCTCTCTGTAGCAGTAAAAGAAATTTAGAATCAGGTCCACCTGTAAGGGAATGGACTGGTATGGACTGAAATAGAAAGGGTACCGACTTCCTTGGCAATGCTCGTCACTTATAGCTTGGGAAAAGCCTAGAGGAAGACTCGAAAGGTCTAGAACATGAGAGAACTCTGATAGATGGTAAAGAGGATATAAAAATTGGAAGTAAGGGTTATTTAGGTTTAGACCGCAACTGCCTGAGGAGAACTGGACTGAAATACATGGCAAAAGCCTAAACTCCATTCCATGTCATTATTTCCTTTTGAACTTCCAAGAACTATTGATACGTGGTGGTGAAAGGTCTCATCTCTGGAGGCAAGGCATATATAAGGCTTTGGGTTTAATTTGAACTTTGGGTTGCACTGGGGAGGAGTAAAACCCTAACAGTCTGAAAAGAAAAGAGGGGCAGAAACAGAAGACCTTAGATTGGGTCACAAAGGAATAATGCTTTGGCTGGCTAAGTTTTGTAAACACTCTCATGTAAAATTATCAGAATCAGTAGATGATGCAACTAAGAGTTTGATATAGAATTGGCTATCAGGTGCTTCTGGAAAAGTAATGATTGAACTTTTGTTATTTTTTGACTGTCATTCCAAGTGTTATTCCAAACTAGGAATTGATAGAACCTGACACACTTACTAGTTATTCCTCTTCTCATAAAAGAATCTTCTTTGCTTTGTACCAAAAGGAAAGGAATACCCTAAGAAATTAAAG
Organism: Eulacestoma nigropectus; assembly: GCA_013397775.1. Taxonomy (NCBI): domain Eukaryota; kingdom Metazoa; phylum Chordata; class Aves; order Passeriformes; genus Eulacestoma; species Eulacestoma nigropectus. The sequence continues at coordinate 83,436 of VZTE01002938.1, forward strand.
TTAACACTTTAGGCAGTCATAATTAATAGAATTTGTTGCATAGAATCATGGGATACAAGGGTGGAAGGGACGTCAAGGGTCATGTGATCAAACTTTTCTGGGCACAAGCACAGTCTATACAAGAAACCCCAGCACTCTGCGAAGCTGAATCTTATCAGTATCCGATGTTGGGCAATCCACCCCACCTTGATCAGATTAGTCCAATGGCTGATCATTCTCATTGTGAAAAAATTCTTCTTGTGTCCAACTGGAATATCTGCAGGAGTAAATTGTCATCTGTTATTCGTAACAGTCATCGGAATATGATGTAATTTACAATCCTATAGCAAATTATTCACTAAATTATTTAAGAAATACAGAATTCTTTTCTTTGTGACAAGAAGTTCAGAAGGGATTATGACTAGTAATTGATTTATTCAAATGTCAATTTCCAGTCATTTTAAAATGATTGGTCTACCATTCTTCAGTGATAATCCAAGGAGTATCCACATACTGTGAAGATTGAATTGATTCACAGACTAACAGTAAACGAGTTTAACTTCTGTCCTAGAACTGCATGACTGTAGACCAGCCTGGACTAATTAAGGCAGTGTTACTTCTGCATCTGACCTGTCAACCAATTTACCTAGAAACAGCTTGTGTTGCATTCTGGTGCATAGAATTCTCTATGTTTAAAGAATAGAAATTTCACTTTTTATGCCTCAGTTGAATTTGCCTTATGAATGATAATACAAGTCTCCAAAATTATCACAAAACCCCTCCAATGCTTCACATCAACTACCTTTATGTTTTTATCCTGTTATTCTGTCTTTTGAAAGAAGTATTTTAAACTATACTTTTTGGCTCACAAATCTTTGGGTCATCTCTTTTTGAAGATAAATGAAATCTGAGGAACAGAGAGGTATAAGCTAGAAATACATGAGAGAAAACTATAGACAAATGATAGAAATAACATTATTTTATAAAGAGAAGGAAAGTGTGAAATAACTCTCCTTTTCTGAGAATAGCACTTCCTGCTTTATGCATAGGAAAATGAATGTATTTCATTTTCAGTGATGAAAGGTTATTTAACAACAAATCTTATTCTCGGATATCATCATAAACCCTGAATCTCTGGTGTATGTTCAATTTGAGAACTACAACTAATGTTGATAATGTTTTTATTTAAAAAAAAAAATCTGTTCTCTCAATATGCTTAAAAACTTAAACTAAAAGAGAGACATAAGGAAGGACGATGGTGACTGCTTTGTTTGACCTGCACTTTGATGTTGAATTTAATTACAGATTCAAATTTTTTACATCTATTTTACCAGATAGTTGCATAGAGCAAGAGCACCAGTTAGCAACTGGGCCCTATTGCCATGCTGTAACATGAAACCACATCCCCTCAATATTCCTGTCTGTTGATTATATAGGTTGCTTTGCTTACTACCAAAAAAAAAAAATAAATAATAGAACAGTCTGGATTTATGATTGTATTTTCTAACAAAGGATTTTATCTGACTTGAGACAAAATAAAAGAAACTTTCCCAGCAACAGCTGGTGTTTATAAGTAATTCAGAACTCTACAAAATATTCTAGGGTGTTTATTCACTGCAGTTTATGCTCTTTGCCCAAAAGGAGCGATAGGTTATAATTAAAAATTAAAATAATGCTTTAGAAACTATGTGCTCAGCTTCTTTTAAGTGGATAGCACGTAATATTGATGTTTCAGTCAGTCCACTTAGTCTAATTACTGCTGTTCAGTGGGAAAACAGACAGAGAGAAAAACCATATCTTCCTTCAAGTCTTAGTCCTTGACCACACGTAGGCTCAACAGAAACATAATTGATGTTACATAAGCATTTTTCAATCTTTAGCTTTTCTTACATTGATGTCAAAGATAATTTCCATTATAATTTCTCTAATTTTTCAAAGATTTGTAGTAACCATGAATTAGCATATTAAGCTTTGATACTTTTCAACATCGTGGGTTGCTGTATTAATCCTAGATGTCTGAGTTAAAAGTGAAATAATAAGAATTTGGCTTGCTGAGTAGTGATCCAGAAGCACGACACTTTAGAGTGCTAAGTTTTATATTCTTCAGCTACAACTGAGCACAAAATTAATATAAATCTCTTCTCAAAAAAACCTTGCAATGTCTTGAGGCCTGTACTAACTTGTGTTATGCCATTTTTTTATCAAAAGAAAAACAGCAAGAGAGAGTTGAGAATAGTTACTATTATGGTCCTGATCCCAAATGACCTTCCCTCATATTAAGACTCTGCTCTAGAATGCTTTAGAAAGTGTTTCAGGTTTTGGTGTTCATATTTTACCACATTTTATTAGAGAAAAGGAAAAAAAAAAGTAGCAATGATTATTTTTGCATTCCAATAACCATTAATTTAATTCATATGGAAGTCTGTTCTATTGTTTAAGATCAGTTGATGGGACTTCAGTCACGTAGTGTAGATTTTACCGTCTTCTTTACTTGATCAACACCTGCAACCTCTATATAGAGTGGTATATGTGGCTTAGTTATATTTCAAAATTTTTAAAATTAAATGTCACACATACTATTTTATTTTTAATAATTTATTTTAGTAGTTCTTGAAATACCAATTGTATTAGACAATACAGAGTTTTCAGTTCAAACTCAGAAAATGTAGTTGTCACAGAAATGAAAAATGCAGTGCTGCTGAAGGTGTAATTTGTCTAGATGAACCACTTGCAGTTTTTGGCAACAAAGCCAAACAAGCTCTATCTTGTCTGCTTGTCCACACATCAAAAAAAATCCTATCCCTTGAATTAATATATCGGCTTTTTTTTCAATATGGAAGTAAATCTTTGTTTTGCCTGTCTCTTTTTCTTCATTGTGCACACATAAAAAGAAAAGCTGAAAATAGTCTAACTTTTCCTTAAAGTTGTCTGTAAAGATCATTTATAATTTATGAAATGATTATGAGAATAACAAAAAAATAAAAAGTGTGATTTTCTTCCTAAAGGTTTACTACTCAGGCAATAATTTATGGACACCATATTCCTTTTGTGATGTTGGCTTTTTATACCATGTCAGTGCTTCAAACATTATCTTTTACCTACAAGATATGTGGAAGTGGAAAAGCTAATGGATGACAGGGCTTCAAATTTCAAAAATGTTGGCTTTTCACAAGTAAGTAGTTGAAGGTCTAGAATAGAACTTCTATGCAAATGAAGTTTAAGATCAACTCTTTCATATAATAATGGTACTACTGAGGTGACAGATTAAAGGATGTACTGGTAAGGTCTTCCCAAGAATCAAGAGTGAAGCTTTTGAAAAGTGATGTACTCTTTTGCCTTGCTCCACCACCATTTGTTTGTGGGATTTTGGATTTTTTTTAAAGGAAAAACATTAGCTTAATATTCAGAAAGAAAGAAGAAATCAACTCTAGATTACATTTAATTTGGGAAATTTTGATAAATATTATTTTTCTTTTAATGAACAGTATTAATATTTGCATAATGTAATGATTTTCATCTGGTAGATGACTTTTCTGACCCTTTTATAATTACCATTTTTCCTTTTGATTTCTTTCAGGATTTCAAAAGCTCAGGTAGGATAGAAAGAGAGTTTCCTGCCTGCCATTACTAAGGAAAATCTCTGGATTTTGGTAAATTTCTATAGAATACGATTTACCTTAACTTTTTGAGGTAGTTGTGTTTTCACTCTGTGTCAAAGCATGTACTGTTCATCTGTCCTCTCACCTATGCATAGCACAGTAAAAAAAGAGCACACTGGAAAACTGGTCATCATATCATTGGAGAGCAGAAACAAATTATGAGATACATTAAAATATTCTTTTAAATAACCCTGGTAAGATTAAAAATATGTTAGCTCTCAAGGGAGCCTCAAAAATTGTTACGAATCACTTTGTATACCCCAAATTGCTCCAAAGGATCTTAAATCTTCAGTAAAGCAGAGAGACTCATTGAAAATAAATGAAACTTGTCAGGTCTATGAAAATAATTTTTCTAGCTTCTTGACAGCATTTTGAATATGTCCAATCATAATCCATCATGCAAAACTTATATTTTATGCTTCCGGAGCAGATTCACGTAGGTGTTTTAGAAGGAAAGAGGTGAAAATGAAACCTTCCTGTTACTGAAGAGAGATATGCATTGTGTACAGAAAAGCCTGAAAGTGAGTGAGAGTGGAAGTGTGCCTCCCTGGTGGAGAAGCAGAAACTGAAGCAGATGCTTCATGTCTAGGTGCTCTGCTGGAACTATTTTATGAGAAGGACCTGTCAGCCATACCAGGTTTCTTTGTGTACAGCTGGTGACTTTGAAGGGCTCACTCAACAGGTAGAAGCAAGTTAAAAACTTGTTTTCCATTGTCTTGTATATTACAAATTGGATTTGATTATCTATATACAAAAGGAAAGAGAGAGCTTTGGATTATTGTTGATATGCCTCTAAAAAGAGTGCAAGAAAACTGTCCACTAATTTAATAGAAAATCCTTTTGTTGTGTGTCATTAACTTGCAATGGAAAAAAAGTCCCTTTGTGAGTATAACTTGTCATTCATTACAAAGTGACGTAGAAAGGAGGAATAGGTTGTGACTCCACTTAATAGAATAATCCTTGAGTAAGGTCTTTGAGTCATGATTATCTTCGTAAACCACAGTCCCATGCTTTTGAAAAAGAATCAGTAAGCCATTTGGCTGATTGTATGTCACACATCACCATTTTCTTTGATAGAGCAGTAAGGACAGAAAGGCTGCATTTGAAATGCCTACAGGAAATCATCAGGAGCTGCTGTCTTTACAGAGACAGAGTAATTTTGAAAGATCCGCTTTTATACATTATTTTTGTTTTAATTCCTTCACCCAAATACTTAAAATTCATTTAAACAGCATAAATCCACATCAAAACCTTAAGAGTGAGCAAACTCTCCTGAAAGAATACTTATGTTATCCTGGGAATTACAAGATCTGATTAGAGAATTTCTTTGGAGTTTGTCAAAAGTCCTCTGTGTTCATCTCAGGTCTGTTACAGTGTGAATTTTGCTTGGAGCAATCCCTTATGTCCTAGATAAATCTGGCCCATGCACTTCACTCAGTAAGCCAAATCTTATCTTCATTTAGAGGCAAAAAAAAAGTGTTTAACTTCTACATACAAACTAAGAAACAGGATTCTCATCTGTTAAAAGGACATCATGTTTTGCATGGCGAGTGTACAATTTGCTGCTATGATTTCTGACTTGACACATTTGGTCCAGTGCCTATAAGTCATTAAGTGGGTGTTGAGAGTTGTGTGTGTGTAACTGTGTGTGCATGCACGTGTGTGTGCATTTGTTCCAGTTTGGTTGCATCCACAGTGGAGTTTCTCACTGTGACATGAGGAAGCAGAATACCCAGCAGTACCTGGCATATGCTACTTTATAGCAGGAAAGAACATGCAGCTGTTGCATTGCCATACTGGGTGTTTTGTACTGGAAGCTTCCAATGGTCCTGCGGGAGCTTCCCATCAAAAGTCCTTTCTTTTCGTTAAATGAGTGTGACAGAAAGAACACCAGCCCAAGCCTGTTCTTCTTCTGCTTGACTAAAGCACCATTCTTCAGGCACTGGAATTCAAATCAAGACATCTTTCAAAAAAAGGCACAAAAGAAACAGCAACATGTTATTAATTTTGAAAAAAAAAATGCCAAACGATAATTTTATTACAGAGAAGGGGAGGAACTTCACATCTCTGAGTAGTTTGAGGAAACATAGTAACAACCCTGATTTAATAATACAAATGATTTTTAATAATTTGTTGGGACTTTGTATATTCTAGTTTTGCTGAGAAAAATTCTGTAACAAACAATAATGCAAATCATTAATTTTCTGAACAATACAGCTCCTTGAAAGGGGTTTCTTTACAAGGAAGGGGTAATTGAGTCTTACAACCTAAAGGTTGAAACCTACTCTGATATTTATCATGTTTTTACTGTTTACTAAACTTTCCGTAAAACTTAGGGTAGGAAATAGAGATGAAAATTTGCTTTTCTAATATTGTACATGAAAGACCACCAGCAAATTGCTTGTGTTAATGTCCTGATGAATAACCCCAGTTACTGTAACATTTGCCGTTATTACAGGTATAGAGGAAGTCATAAAATACTCTTGCAGACACACTAATAAACAGCTGTATATGTTAAATAAACAGCTTGCCAAAAACAAAAATATTTGAAATCCTGAATAGTAAATTGAATTGCAGAACATATAGTTAGGTTGATGAACCCCTGCAAGACAATATTTCCCTTAATTTATTATCTAATATTTAAACTAATAAAGCACAAGCATATGTTTATCTCCATAAATTATATGAACATCTGTTTTGCACTGAATGACCTTGTAGAATATTTGCTACTAGTTTTGACTGATAACCAATCCGTATTTTAAGACAGCAAGGACAAACAAAGTGCATGGAAGAGGTTCATGATGACAATGTAATTTATAAACATGCTGCATGAGTAATGCAGAGTACATGCACGCTGATGGCACGGTAATAACTGCTTATAGGACATATTTAACAAATCACTGTGCCTTCCATAGTTTCATGCAAGTTGATTGGAAAAGTGCTGACATTGCAGACGGGCTGTTTAGGGAGGAATAAATGGAATATGGCATTCAAAGTCAGCCCAACTCAATGTGAGTGAAAGTAATAATGTTATTCGCTTGCCTACACAGAGAAACTTAGCACATCATACTGAGATCTTGATAAACTAATCCAGTCAGGACTGATATTAAAGAGGTTTTATTTCTACCCTACCATGAGTTATGACAATAGATAAAGGAATGATGTAATTAATTTCTTGTTGCTATTTGTACTTGTCTGATTTTAAGAAGACATATTGGTTATTTTTGACTGTCAACTCTTTCATATTCTGAGTCTCTTCTATCATCTGTCTAAAGGAATATTTACCATATTCCTTCTAAGCTTATTTTAAGAACAATAGGTAACATTTCTGTCAGCATTGACAGGTATAATAAAACCATGCTTTTCAAAATCCAGATTGTTTTCCTACCTGTGTGTCTTGCCATCAGTAGTGTTTTCTTTGCAAGCAGGATGAGTACAGGATGGAAATAGGTCAAAGATTTATTTAACAAGAAATCTTTCATCCATTTTCTTCTGGTTTTCTTTTTCAGGAAAAAAAAAAAAAAACACCAAACAAAACAGCAAAACATTTTGCATCTCAGGCTGCTTTGGGGCTAAAACTGAACCTTGCGCTTATTAAGCTGAAATTAAATCAGAAGGTGTTGCTTACTGAAAATATGGAGTAGGGGAATTCATATGAAGGTCTGTAAGTCTATATTTGTCTATACACGTGTATGAAGCTTTTTGGACACCAAGATAAATATGGAATTCAGTCTTGACTGCAGTTTTCATTAAGTCCTGCAGTAAAGCATATGTGCCTGGAGCAAAGAACTGAGTCAAGATGATACTTTACCTCATAGTTTATTTCAATAGCCTATCTGTTGACTTTGTGTTTGTCTGGGAAAAAATTCAGTTTTCAGTGCTAGCAATTGTAATTTTTATTGCATTTGCATTTGCATTTGCATTTGCATTTGTATGTTCTGCTGTTTTACTATGTAGCAAGTGTACACAGTCATTTTTAGAAACTGCTTAGTAGTTTTTTTCACACCTGAGAGAGGACAAAAGCTGCTGAGCTGACCGAGCTTCCTATGTCCAGCAAATCCTTTCTGAGAAACATCCCATGGACCCGTGTTGTCTTTCTCCTGGTATGATGAGCAAGGGCTTATTCTCAAACACTGCTTGCAAAACTTTATGTTGTTGGTGAAACCTAGGTATTTACATTCCTTATCTATAACCTGGTGGGAACAATGATGGATGTAGCCAGTGGTTACATATGTGCAAAACCTTTGGATTCCAGAAATTGACTTAGAGCAGACAAAGAGAATAGGTTGAAGCAAAGACAGTGAGTACTGGAGAAAGAAAAAAGCAAATAAGGTAGCTTTTATTTCTGTATCTCTCATTGAAATAGTAACCCCTGTTTCAGAACCTAGAACCAGTAATGAGTTATTTGTTGGTTCTTCAACCCTTTCTAGAAAGACAAGCATGACTTTTTACTTTTGACTAATTAGTTCAGTGAGCTAAGGTCACCCTGAAAAATTTAATGAAAAACATTTACATATGTTGTTTCATTTATTTTGTTATGCCTAATTACACAGTTGTTCATCGACAGCTTCTTAACAAAAATAAATGATCACATGTGATGGAGAGAAGAGGGGAAAAGGCTCTTTCTGCTTTAATCTGACTAATTTTTAAGAATTACTAACCATAAATTAAAGTGTGTCTAGGATTAATATGTTTGTAAATATTTGTGCTAAAAATCGGGTAGGAGACCCACATATTAGAACCCCCAAATAAGGAATAATAGCATGCAGAAGTATGAGGTATATGATCAATCTAATCTAGCAAGCACAAAGTAAATATTTCTTCTGCCCCTACATTATGCACATAATTTTCCAATGTCAACAGTTGACCATGGAAGTCAGCAGAGCTGAATTCCTTCCACAAAGTAATGAGCATGACGTATAAGCAGTGTTTTGTAACTGGTACATGGCTCTGGTGAAGTTCTGCTGTGAATATTTACCAAATAGGCATTGTTGGTACTTTGAAGTAAAGTACAATTTTGATGAGTCTATCAAAGTAAGTTTTGAGGCAGGCTTCATAGTGATCTTCCTTCTGCAAGAAATATTACATCACTTTCCAAAAGTCTTTGCAGTAACTTTTCATGAGATCTCTAAAAAGAGGGAGAAAACCTTCCCATAAATATAAACAAATACTTTCTGATCATCATGTCTGCTCCAGAAAATCTCCTTCTCTAAAGGGGACTGCAAAACCATCTACAGGTTTGTGGAAACATAGATTATGTTTATATATTTGTGGTGAAAGCACCATAATCTAGGATGCTGATATCAGGCTTCCAGCACAGTAAAAAGACACACTAAAGGAATCAGAAATATGTGACATTTAAGCAAATATGCCATCATAGTTTCAGTTCCATACTCCACCAAAATGTTTAATGCTGAATAAAAAAAGCAGTATAAACATCTTTTTCATATATCAAACTTTTAGTTGTAACAGAGAAAAGAAATATCTAGTAACTTGTCTTGAAGAATTTCAAAGTTGTTGCCCATTTTCTTCCTCCCATCTTCCCTGTCTTCCCATGAATAAAAGAAGAAAGTTGCTTGTTAATTAAAGCTGCTCTCATAATCATAGGAATGACTGGAGAACAAGAAAAATGAAGAAATAATATTAAAGCTCATTTAAGATAAGTTTCTAAGATGTCGCTACTACTAGCAGACAAAATGAGTTGGATATTTTCAAACAATATCACGTCATTGATGTCCAATTATTTATTCCCTTGATTACATTTTTCCTGTGTTTTATCCCTTCTTGTGTTTCATTCAAGTGTTATCTTTTTTTCCCACTTTCATCCTGAAGGACACCGAGTATTTTTTCTCAGCCACAGGTCTATATGTATTTTTACAGGTATGTACAAATACATACATGTATGTATGCAATATTAATGATAATAAATTATAGATGCTCTACTAGACTATACATATGAGTTACTTGTGTATCTGTACATATTAATCTACATGGAAGTTCTTAAATTTGTATAGGCTCTAGAAATTAAAGTTTTCTGGAGGTCAAGAGAACTAGTGTCCAGCACTGCAATGAGCATAAATTATTACAGTGAGTAATTAACATCTTTCCACTGTTGTTGGTCTGGAGGCTATATTTCCCATGCTGCCAAGACTCTTTCCTAGAAATTTCTTGCAGCTACTATTTTGCCATATGCTAGGGTAATTAAGCATATGATGCCTGCTAGCTTTTCAGATGCTATCACATGGCTGATAAAACTTTATTGTAAAAAAAAGAGACCTGTAATATACAAGCAGGTGTTTATATTATATCTGCATGGGTTTTTTTTCTCTTAAAAAAAAAAAAAAAACTGAGGAATTTAAGAAGTTTGATTATACCATTACATGTGAAAATGAAAAGAATAAAAAAAGTAATTGAAAACTGTCATATAATAAGGTGAAAATGATGTGTCATTTTTCCCTCTATCTCTTCCTAACCAGCAATATCAAATTAGTTTAGCATATTTTAAGGAAATTTTATAAAGTGAATACAGACTAAAACAACCACTTGTTGAAAGGCTGGAAAAATTTATACAATATAGCAAGAAAATTAATTCTCCATTTTTTACATGTGGATTATTTTGGTATCTCTTGAAAAAATAATTACATTTAGCAGAGAAAAAACCCCCTGAATATGAATGAAGGAAAGCCTTTTCCTGACTGTGTAAAATCAGTACAAGCATCAGCAAAACTGCTTTTTTGCTATGGTTGGTTCATCCACATTTCCAATATTATGCTTAGTAGAGTTTGAAAAAAGTAATCATAGTAGGAAACATTAAGTTTAGTAAATATAAAGGAAATTTTCAGTTGATGCTGAAGTATTGATGTTTTAGTATTGTTAGCTCAAACAAAACTGATAATAGAGGAGGTCTCTTCCAAAATGTCTTTCTCCAAATGCAGTTTCTTATGATCTTTTCAACATCATGGTTCCTATTATTATTCGCAAAAGTACACTTTTTTTTAAAGTAAAATACTGACTATTTTGGTGTTTATTCTGTTTTGTTGAGGCTTTCTTTTTTTAAGGGGAAGTCCTGAAGATTTTTCCCTGAGTGAATTGCTTTAATACAGGATTATCCTATTGCTTTTCAATTAAACACATGAAACTATTCATAGGCAGAGACATTTTGAAGACTTCCTTAGGAGAGTGGCTAAAACTACACAAAGAAGATTTTAATTTCAAAAATATGAGGGAGAAAAAAGATTTTGAATAGATTATTATGAATGAAAGCTTCAGAAATTGGCATGAATTTACAATCTGTAAAAATGCCTTGGGAAAATTACATTAAAGTAGGGCCTGCTTTGAGTCTAAGGACAAAGCTTAGCAAAATATTTGCATTTTTGTTCTAAAGAATTTTTACCTGTTTTGGGATAAACCATTACTGAAGATTTTGCTAGCTGAAGGGAATCAATAAAAAATACATTGGCATCCAATTTGGAAAAGAAAAAGCTATTTTAAAGAAATTTTATTCTTCTCTCCTTTAAAGACTGTGTCTTTAAATAAACTACTTCTTAAGTTTTCAGTTTCAATCAAAGAACCTTAATTTTACCTTCCAGTACAGAATAACTGAGTGATTTTAATTGGTGGCTGAAAGTAAAAGTATTTCCTTCATTCTAAGGCCATTTGACAGCATAGCATTGGAAGTCCCACAAGAACCTGCAAGTTCATCCCCACCGAGCTGCCAAAATGAGGTTTCAATGCTAAAAATCTGATGTTTTACAGAAATAAGGTTCATATGGGCAAGTATCAGCTACAGCTGGTTAGGCATGCAGGGGATTAAGACATTGAGATAAAGGTAAAGAGAGAAAGAGAGAAAGAGAGAAAGAGAAAAAGAAAGAAAGGAGAGAAAGAGACAGTGAGAGCGAGAGAGAAAGAAAGAAAAGAAAGAAAGAAAGAAAAAGAAAGAAGGAAAGAAGGAAAGAAAGAGAAAGAAAAAAAGAATGAAAAAAATAAGGAAGGAAAGAAGGAAAGAAAGAGAAAGAAAAAGAAAGAAAGAAAGAAAGAAAGAAAGAAAGAAAGAAAGAAAGAAAGAAAGAAAGAAAGAAAGAAAGAAAAAGAAATTGAGAAAGAAGGAAAGAGAAAAACAAAGAAACAAACAGGGAAGTATATTTTTTCTGTATTTTCTGGTGGGTGTGGGTTCCTAAACTTCACCTACTTTCTAAACCATTAATTTAAGTCAAAAATACTAGTTTAAATGAATCTGCACAATTTCTTTCTGTTCTACAGGGATTGTCGATTTTTGATCTCCTTTCCTCTCTGGAAAACTTAGTGAAGATAAATACTGGAGTATAATACTAAACATTGCCAGTGGATGGAGTGGAATAAGAGCTTCTTTTATGCTGCTAAGAAGGACAGATTAAAGTACATGTACGCGAAAAACTATATATTAATTTTATCGGAAACTAAATGAAAGAGCCACATTAACTCTTCAGTCTCAAGGGCAACAATGAGGTTCCCTTTCTGTGACTCCACCTTGTCACAGAGAGAGGATTTACTGATGTGGAAAAACAGAATACAAAACATTATATACAAGAAAATTTTAGTTGCCTTTCTAACTCTAAAGACTCCACCCTATGAAAAAACGAGAGCTCTTTCCTGATACATTAACCTATTTACTCTTGTTGTAAACTCAATCATAGTAGGATATGATCATATATGAAACTCAAAAAATACCATTAAAAAGTTAGACAACTGTTATAGTAGTTCCCTTTTTATTTCTGAAAAAAACCAAAAAATCCTCAGCAATCACTTTCTTTCGCTCTTCTCCTGTTCCCCATCATACTCAACTAATACAACCATCACACTCACTTTCCTCTATAATGGCTTGGGAGAAAAAACCTGACATGTACCAAACAAACAAATCATTGGACACAAATGAGGGCAGGATTTGGATTCCATTGAAATTAAGACACTGAATGAATTTAATATAGTCTGTGGACATATAAACAATTCAGCCTGGGAAGCTATTCATCTGCGCAGGCTGTAGGTGCTTACTTTAAAGTAGACACCCTACACTGGCAATAACTACTTTGACCAGCTTTCTTTCAGTATTATGACAACACAAATAGCATGAATAGTTAGTTGTAGAAACTTTTATTTAGCTGCTGATCCTTCTCCCTTGGTCATATGCTCCTGAAATATGTAACAAACAATAATGCAAATCATGGGTTCCTATGGGTTCCATACTCCTATGCTGAAGTAAACAACATAAAGGGAAAAATTCTGAAGCTAAGAGCCTGGGGAGTTCCTGTTTTACATTAGATCAGATGGTACCCATGGTGTGCCTTGGGTGCCCAGTGCAGCTGGATGGTGCTGTTGGACTTCTCAGAGGAGAAAAGCTGGGGCAAAGCAGCTCCCTGCTGGCTTTCAAAATGGACCGTGCAGTGGTGGGCTGTATGGACCACATGGACTGTGCCTTGGTTTAGGGAGGAGCTAGCTTGACTGCTCCAAAAGCAAGGCCAGTGGTGTACATTTGCTCTGTGGCTACTCTGGAACCATGGCCATGGAGCACAGCAAGAAGAAATTCAGCTGACTATTTAGAGATAGCTACAACGCAACCCAGATGAAACAAGGATTTCTGTCCTCACTAGTGCTTCAGACAGAAATCCATTTTATGTCTTCTAAAATGCAAGAAACCTAAGTAAGGTGCAAATAGAATTATGAAGTTATGGAAGATCAATTACATAAATAATTCCTAATTATTTAAACATATTTGTATTTCAGCATATTGCATTGTTGAAATGCATATTTGACTATGCTCTGTAATGAATATTCTCCTCTAAATCTTTCTCCTCCTCTTTCTTTCCTGATGCTGAATACCTGATATTTTCAGTTTTCTAGGGACTTTGTTTTATTCACTGAACTCTGTAGTGTGATTGCCATTGGCTCACAAATATCTCTTTTTTTCAATCATGAGAGAAATACTTTTTGCTCCTGAAGGTTTTTTAGTTTTCAGCTTAATAGTTTAATTTATTAACTTTGCCTCACTAACCCTGCAGCTAGCAAGGATTGTGACTTATTCTTAAAATCAAATGGCATGCATTTAATATCATTCCCCTACCTAACCTTATTTAGAAGGAATATATACAATTAAATTACATATAAATACTGAAATTTAGAGTTAGACCAAAACTGCTTTTTATGTAGTTTACAAAAAAACCCCACTAAAACCACAGCCAAAATGCACTTAAAGATACATGGTTGTAAATGAAGTTCATCTGTAGCAAAGTAGAAATTATTTTAGTGTATTCTAAACACATATGGCATTTGCCTTACACAATCCATAATGTGCATTTACAATTTGCTTATGGTCTTCTTGTGGTTAACATTAATACAGTTTCATAACATTGAGAGCAGGCTCAGTGTGAATCAGCAGTGCCTTCTAATTGAAGGAATAATATTCTGTTACATTCTTTCCTAATACTGGGATATGCTAAGGATCCCTTAATTAAAATCAAAGTATTTGTGATATGGTTTCCTATGATATATGATAAATGATGATTTTTGTACTGGGCATCTTATTGGCTTTTGCAGTTTTTTGGGATTTCATTTTGGTTTTTGGGGTTTATTTTATTATTTATTTTACTTTTTAATTTTGTCTAATTTAAAGAGTTTAAACCAGAAGGGATTGTCACCCCACATCCCCAACTCCCACAAAAAAAAAAAGGCTAGTCAAAGGAGACCATCATATCCTTTGGTGTTTTGCAAATTGTCATTCTCTTTTACAAGTTAAATCAACTATAATTTCTATCACAATCATTTTAGATTGCAAATTCCTGATGCATTTTATCAATTTTTTTAATGCATTGGTCTATTTCTGATTATCTTAATCTCCCTTAAATTAAAAATCTACTTATGCCCACTAGTAACTACTATCTACTAACGCAAAGCCAACAACATGTCAGAATGATAGTTATTAAAATACAGTCATTAAAATTCAGGGCAAATACCCATCTATTTTACATGCACTGAAAGCCCTTATTATTATCAAGGTGCATGATTCATTCACCATTACAATAACTATTACAGAGAGTGCGCAGTTTGTGATTAAAAATGACAGACAGGGCAGCATATATCATTGAATATTGACTTATTGTGATTCCAAGATAGATGTGCAGAGGATTTCAAAATAGTCTATTAATAATAAAGGATTTCTTTCTCCCGTGGTAGAGCCATAGGAAAGTAGAAGACAGGGAAGGTCAGCATGACATTGAGAATCATTATACGTGGAAGTCTGCTGAAATAAAATACAACATGATGCTGGGATTAAATGGAAACTCTTGATTTAGAAACCTTGTACAAGGGGTGAAAGGAATGATGATTACAGACTTTATTTTTACTGAGGAAATCGCTGTATGACATGTTTGCTATTCACAACAGAAATCCAGTAAAAAAAAATATGTAGAATTCCAACATTAACAGAAAGTTAAAAAAGAGAAGAAACAGTCAAGGATACCTGAAATGCACCCTGTGACTCATTGCTAGGAAATAAAACTATTTGCAAGCCTTTATATAATCTTTTAAACTTGTAGAAGAATATACTTTCTATTAGGAAAAAAAAATCTCTCCTACTCTTAGCTGAAGTACTGCAAGAAGCTCCAATGTATAGCATGATCCTACCAACCAGAATGAAAATGTTTAACTATCTCTTAGCAAGAGGGATTAGATTTTTCATGAGAATGCTATTTTTTCAGATTCTACTGAAATCAGTAGGTCTATGCTTACTTTCTGATTGGTGGGTATTTGATCAAGCGTTTGTACTATTGATCCACTTAGAATATTTATATGAATTGTTTCCTTTGTCAGTAGTATTTTGACGTTTTTTTCAGGTCATTATAAAAAAAAAAAAAAAAACAAAAAAAACAAATAGGTCTACTGGGACTAGTGGTTTTAGAACAAAATTGTCCACACATGGTTTGATGACTTGTACTTCTGAAGTCAGAATACCAATAAATGTTCAGGATGAAAGTCCTGCTGAGCGGCTGCATGAGCTATAGAACAGGGATTGAATGGAAAATAAAAGCACAGCCTGCTGTGGGTGATATTGGTTGGAGGTTGCCACAGGGCACAAATCACACCAAACCGAATTCGAAAGCCAGATGTAGAACTGTTGTCTTTCACAGTACTACTAATAAACTCAAGCATCTAATAGGGTAAATTATTTCAGATATTCATTATTTAAGGGTCTATTTTCTCCTTTGTTGCTCTGATTCTTTTATTTTCCTCGTGTGACTATACTCTAACTTGGAGGAAATAAACCAAAGACATCCTACCTCTAACCACATTCAATCAAGACTTGGGCATGCCTTCTGCAGGTCTGGGTTTTGTAGACCCCCCTGCATCTCCCCCCCCCCCGTCCTTATTAGCTCTTTACATGTCTGATGATGTCTTATTTTTTCGAGAATGATGGCAGTCCTCAAATGTGGGGTTTTTTTTTTCCTTCAGCTACTTCTGAAATAATTTCTAATTATATGTTTTCACAGAAACAGCAGACATTGGTTTGCATCCAGATATAGTTAAAGTGCAAAATGAATTTCTAATAGGAAAATTTCTTTTTTTCTGTAAAGGTTTGGAGGTTTTAGGTGTGAAAAGCGTTTAGCTTATCCATTTTATATGGAATAAACAGATAGGAATAATATAATTTTCTAAAAACAAAGCTGTTATTTATTCTAAGAACTTTAAGAGAGTGAAATGTTAAAGTTTAATGACTCAAAACAAGCATCCATTTGCAGATGTAGCAGGCAGCTTTTCTGGGGCCAGGTTTGCACCTCCCGAGGGGGAGAAATGAGTTTTTGGATGTGTGATAGCTAAACCTCTGATCTGCATAAAACAGAGGGGGTGAGCACCCACCATAGGAGGCTCTGGGTTTTGATAAAGGAGAAGGCTGATAAAAAGCAGATCCTGCAAGGTGGGATAGTGCTTTTTAGCATGTCAGTGTCCTCCCCTCCCCCTTCCTTGGGGAAGGTCACATTCACAGGGGACATTCACACTCACGCATAGGCACGAGGGTGTTCTTCCCCACTGATGGGGCATAACTCACACAGCTACACTGACATGAGAGGCAGTTGTCATGTCTTAGAAGAGGCCATCAAAGCCCCCAAAAGTGGCCCCAGACCCATTTCTGAGGCCTTCCACCAGATGACTGTGGAAGGCCTCAGTGATCCACATTGATGTGGATCATCATCCTCATGATCCACAGTGTTGCAACAGATCCACCACGTTGCAAAGGCGGCATAAAACTCCTTCCTGCCCAGGAGAAGTACTTGGGCATTCTACCTACATCTAAATGTATATTAACCCATTGAACTTTGTTTTTTGCAGGCTTTCCCCCACCCCCGAAGGACGAAGACTGCGACCATCACCTTAACCAATGGACATTAATCAAGTCTTGTCGCTGGATCCACGTGTCGTGATATCCTTTCACTCTTATCCATTCTTTCCCTTTCTTTCTTTTCCTTATAAATTCAATTGAGTGTTATTTTATGCTTTTGTATTTCTATATCACCATAGATAATAATAACCAAGATAATAGATAACAACCAAGACAGCTACATACCTGCTTTCCATCACAACTATATTGTTCTGTATATATATTTATAAACTCCAATCATTCACTCTAATCCTCCCCAAGAGATCTATTAACGAGAACTTAAGTTACCCTTGCCTTCAGGGAAGGGTCATAACAGCAACTAGATGTACTTATTTATAGATTTCTACTTGCCTATTATTTTATCATCCACTTAAAGCTTAAGGCAATTTTTGCCAAGAATTTAGCAATTATATTTAAGACAAACTGTATCTGTTAATTAATCCACAGTCTTTTTTTGTCTAGGAGAACATATATTCAGAATATGTTAGTGGCATTTTCCTTTATTTGTCTGAGATTGTATGTTAAATAGAAATAAGTTTTCAAAGCTCCAAATTTGATTGCTAGGTGATTGAAGAAAAGAAGAATCAATTCTCAACATTTTAAAAATTATAAATCATAACATCCCTCCTTATCTGCTAATAGTAATAATGAAACAGTTAAGTGAAAAAGTGGGGTCTATGTCAGTCAAATAGAACAAATTTTTCATACTTAACGTTTTCTTCCTCTTTAATTGAGAATTTTCATTAAGAGTATTAAATTTGCATTGAGTTTCATGTCTTCTCTTGCAGTAATACATAGGATATCAGGCGGTGAATTTCCTTCTCACTGTTTGAAGAACAAACAACTCTTGATATCACACAATGACATAGTTGACTCAGGCACAAACAGGAAAAACATTGTGTAAATAATGCAGTTTACTTATCTAGAATCAAATTATGGTAGTTGCTTGAAATTTTTATTTCTTTTCTCTTTCTTGCAAACTCTGTGACATATTAATGGAAATAATACAGATATTATTATGCACATACACCACCACATGGGTGCTTTTTAAAGACTGTGTTGTAGGTTTCGTTTTGTCCTTGATAGGGATTTATCTTGTTTTTCAAGATCTAGAAGTATGACAACAAAATAGAGGGTCCTTAGATAACTTCTGAGCTTTAACTTGAATTGCTGAGTACTTTCTGCTGGTTGTCTGTGCGGTACAACCTGTGACTTTTGTGTTAAAACTCCAACTTGTATGTTAAAAAAAAAGAAGGATGTTAAGTTTGGGCACATATTATGGCTATTAAGTATAATAGAATATAAAGTATGATACTATTTTCTGAAATTAGACTATAAACATCATGGAGCGTAACTGAATCAAAGCCACTAGTTAACTTGAACTTCTAGAGTAATACATTTTATAGGGTCTTTAAGCATAAAATTACTTAATGATTTTGCTCTTCCACAGGAGTTCTAATGAAAGTAGCTGAAAGACTTTTAAAATATTACTTAACTTGCCTTCTTTTTTAAAAATCACCTACAATTTAATGGCCTTCAAGCCTCTCATATGGCAGAGCTGAAAATGACAACTTTCTCTAGGGACAATGTTAATTCAATATGATAGCACTGTCCGAAAGCAAACTAAGCTGGCATAGTGATTATCAGCTGAAAGATCAAAGGGTCAGTTTGTTGACAGTCTTGTTTCAGAAAACAAGGAAAGGAACAAGCATGAATATGCTCCAAACCTGCTATAATCATCAGTTTGAGGTGCAAAAAGGAATAAGAAATGGCTGGACTTGGAGGCATCAGTAATTTGCATTGTCAGTGTGGGACAAAGCTGTCAAGAAATACTTGACTCTAACCATATCCAGAAATAGCCTGGGCCATTTTCTCCACAGATCTGTAATTCTGGTGGCAGGCAGCATAACCCTAGGCAAGTCTGCCTCCTCTGATCCTTGGAGGAAAGTTTTGATCGGTAGCCAGCCAGGACTGAGTCATCCAGACAAATTTGAAGATTGCAATCTATTGCAAGACGTCAATGTGTAGCTTGGGTTGGTACTTCCAGATCTCAACACAGCTTTTTTCAGAAATGTTAACGTTTACACCAGAATGTTAAGACTATTGCTGGGAGTGGCCAGAAAACGAATCCCCCCCAAAAAATATATAATAGGTATTCAACAGAAAACTGTTGTTTAATTTCGATTCATTGATTAATTGCATTATTATTAACTATATGATATTTCATGTCTTTTAATAGTTTTAGTAAAAATGCAATGTGATTATGTTATTCCATAGTTACAAATAAAAGGCAAGTTCATTAAGAAAAATTATGGGACTGTATTATCTTTCCAGCATTTTTGTTTACAATATTTGTTCTTAAATATAAAACAGATGTTCTAAGCAGGAAAGCAAAAAGAAAGCACTGTACAACTTTTTATCTCGAAAGTGGTATCACCAACATGTTCACATTTTCCAAATATTATCAATGATTCCTGCAATCACAGCTCCCTATACCACACTGAACAATGTAAGTAGTTTGGGAAGACTTTGATAATTTTGTCAATATGCACATTTATACTGTGTGGTAGACTATATCTGAGATTTCTAACTTATCATCAGTTGTGTTGATTATACCCATATTGCACAGAGAAGCCTTGATACAAACTTAATTTCAAAAAATAATAAATAGCCTTGGAAGTCTAAAATTTGAGTACTCCTTGATAAACAGCTAAACATTGATGTAAATATAACTTTTGTGAACATTTAGCTGATCTTCAAAGAAAACTTATTTAGCAAGACAAAGATGCTTATTGCATTTTTATTGATGCACTATGAATTAAAATTAAGCTCTAGGCACTATTCTGGCTATAAGGAGGCAACAATAGAACAACAACCAGTGGAAAATATTAAATATTGATATTCATGAAGGAAATAAACATTTAAAAATGAAAGATGTGTGTGTTGGAAAACAATACATACAGGTATATCATTTTTTATGTGGGTGAATATTTCTGCATTTTAATTTAGGTATTAATACTAACCAAAATGAGGGGTTTTTTTATACAGTAAGCTTGCATTCACATGATGAGAAACATGATTTTTTTTCTGTTGGGTTAGGTAGTGGAACTGATTATCTATTTGTTGGGAAAGCATGAGATCTAGAAGAACTTTAATTCTACCATAAGGCAGCATAAACTAGAAGTTGATAATAAGGATGGAGTCAACAAAAAAATTTCTAGTCAGCAAGTACTGTGAAATTTAAAAATGCCTTACCAATGAGAGAGGAAAAGGCTGAAACAGCCCAATAGGGAGAAAAAAAATATCGTCTCGTTCATTCTCTAATACTAAGGAAGGAGTGAAAAAAACCCAAATCTATTCAGGGCTAAATTTGATGAGGACAGTGAAATGACCTAAAAAATGCTATGGACACAATTTTTTACTCTCATTCCATTGCTTCTTGTACCTGTTATGTCTTTCTCTATCCCTACAACCATCCATGCACATATGTTTTCCCTCTCTCTTTCTTCCTAATCCCTCAGCAATTCCAAACAGAATATATTCAGGGACTTGATAATCTGTTATGCATGCAAATGCAGTAATGTCGTG
The DNA here is from genome assembly GCA_013397775.1 of Eulacestoma nigropectus. Classification (NCBI taxonomy): domain Eukaryota; kingdom Metazoa; phylum Chordata; class Aves; order Passeriformes; genus Eulacestoma; species Eulacestoma nigropectus. The sequence goes on from VZTE01002938.1 coordinate 104,064, forward strand.
ATTGTGTTGCTAAGAATGGTAGCACTTTTCTGAGCTGTCTATGGACCAAGTCTTGCACAAGTTCAGCTTGTGGCATTCTATCAAGCTTAGTGTCTGTATGCCATCTCAGGATTTCTTAGCTGTACCCCAGTTACTGCATGAGACAGAATTTTACTGAATTCTGAATTTTTACTGATTCAGCATACAGTCTGTAAAGGTTTTTAAGCAGATGTTTAGACTTGTCATGAGGCTTGCATGTAGTTCAGTACAGTGAGTATTGAGGAGGCTGAACAGGTGTTTGAAAACTTTCATTGCACCTGAAAATAATTTCCATTACTGTGCTGCTTGGTTTCATTAAATATATTAAAGGGAGTATAAAAATAAACTAAGCTACGTTCTATGAGACATTGAAACATTGTGTCCACCTAGTAGGTAGAACAGTTGATTTGTGTTGAGGCTTGCTATCAGACACAAATGTTTTAACATTAAAAACTGGGGTTTCAAATGTCAGGCACATCCCCGGGAAATAACTGAGAATTTTCAGGCAGAGAGAAGAGAACTGTAGTGATTTTATTGTGAAGAGAAAAAAAACCACAATTAACAACAAGAAAAAAAAACAACCATATTTAAAGCTCAGAAAGCATAATTTATCACTGTTCTTAGGAGTTAGTAATAATAGTCACAGACAGCTGAGTATGACCTGAGAACTAAGATGATTCGAGCGATATCGGAGAAAGAGATCATTACAATGCACATAGAGGAGGAGCATGAGAACGTAAGAGATTCTTTGTACGCCCACCAAGCTGCTTACATTGGAAGGCTCTAGGACTGTCACAACTTACAGAACAGATGTGCTACAGGACTACATATATAATTTTGTTTTCCTTCTAAATCCAGGGAACTCTAAGTCTCTGTATCAACGTTCTTAGTCAGATAGAATCTCATGGATTTTAATTGCTGCCTTGTTCTGCTCAGGCCTTTTCACTCATGCTGTGAAATTTGCTGAATTCTCTTCAGCCTCTCAGGACTTGCAGACTAAATTCTTTTATACCTCAGGTCATCAAGTAAAATACCTTTTCCCTAGTATTTGTCATGATCTTGTGCAACGAAAGCCTGTTCCAAAAAGATAATACTCTTGCTTTCTTTAAAAAATGGATGTCATAGTACTTCACATGTAATTTTCTTTCTATAGATAAATTACTCAGTTTAAAATAAATGTAAACTTATTTCCTATTTGAGTTTGCCTAATTTTATCTTCCAGCCATTGGTCCTTGCTCTGTCCTATTCTCTAAAGAACTCTCTATCTGTTATGGAAGCAACTACGAGTTGCGATGAAATCACCTTTCACTCCTTCTTCTCCTTCTTCTCCTTCCTCTCCTTCTTCTCCTTCTTCTCCTTCCTCTCCTTATTCTCCTTCCTCTTCTTCTTCTTCTTCTTCTTCTTCATAAACTAAATCTACTGAGCACTCATGAGTAGAAAAAGAAGTACTCTTAAAGCAGATATTCAAGCTGTTACTGATGTTACTGATAATCTAAAACTGCTTCTTCTAATGGGAAATGTCAAACTGCCTTATCAGTTCTACTTATAATTTTACAGAGGGCAAAGTACAATTGATGTCCTCTAGAAATCACTTGTCCATACATGATCATAAGTGAATTGGTTTAATACTGAACTTGAACACTGGGAATTTAATTTCCTGACTTTCATGTATTTAATTTCCGAAACAATTACGGCTGCTTATACGCTAATTTTGTATATGCCTTTTCATTCTAGCAGCAAAGAATAAATTTTATAACAAAACAAACATGTGACTGCTGGAGAAGCAATATATATATATATAGTGTCCATTTGAATGGTTCTTAATGAAATGAGGGGAGGACTAAAATTCTTATCACAGACCAAACAATGCTGCAATAGAGTGTTTTTATAATGGAAGCGACTGAATACCTGAGGTGTATTTAAATAACTTGCAGCAATAAAAATAAGGCATTTTGCAGTGGCTGCAATCACTGCATAAATAATGGTAGGGAAGGAATTGCATCATGTGGTCAGGTGAATGCTTTGCATTATTTCTAGAGGAAAGTAAGAAATGTTTAGAGCCCCTGATCTTATAACTCCAGACCTCTATTTCCTACCAGAGAGTAGGATATGAATGCTAGAATCAGCACTAATTTGATCCCTTCTTCTGCAATTATTTATGGATATATTGCACTCCTTTGATCTATAAAAGTAAATGTGCTCAAAGGTAATTATCATGTGTCAACATTACAACAAAAACCCCAGTGTATTCTTCCTCCATGTCATTAAGTCATCATTAAGTAATAATTACTCCCGATCTCAAACTGAATGTTGTTTCCACATTGTTGTTTTCTTTCTGGTTTTTTTTTTTTTTATTTTCAGTTGTTGTACTTTCACCTATGCAAGAGTCCAGGCCTTAATATTCTAGTTTATAATTACAAATCATGACTCTTGCACAACTGCTACGTCCAACACACATTTTTGAAGAAAATGAGACAAAACTTATACAAAGAGAAAATGGTATTTGTTACTATTATTAGCCACAAAAGGAATGAGTTGATTGAGCAGATCTTAGAAATGCTTAAAATTATACCTAGAGGCAGAGAGCAGGCCACCTACATACTGCAGCTAATTCACTTGGCTTATTTTACATTTCTGCAATGCTCTGGGGAGAATATGTCTTTCAGAATTGTCTTGCAGTTATTTAATTGGGACAGACAGATTCCAACTGTCTCGCAATGGAAACTGATTATGGTATTTCTCAGTTGGTATTGATATGGCTCAACCCCAGCCAGCAACTAAGTCTCACACAGCCACTTGCTCATTCCGCCTTGGTGATATGGGGGAAAGAATTGGAAAAGTAAAAATGAGAAAATTCATGGCTTGAGATAAAGATGGCTTAAGAGGTAAAGCAAAAGCCACACACACAACCAAAGCAAAGCAAGGAATTCATTCAACACTTTCCCTGGGCAGGCCGGTGTTCAGCCGTCCCCAGGACAGCACAGATCCACCATGTCTAAGGTTTATTTGGGAAGAGTAATGCTGTCATTCTAAAAATCCCCCTCTTCCTTCTTCTTCCCCCAGCTTTATATACTGAGCATGATACCATATGGTATAGACTATCCCTTGCATCAGTTGGGGTCAACTGTCCTGGCTGTGTCCCCTCCTAACTTGTGCACCCCCAGCCTCCTCGCTGGTGGAGTGGGGTGAGAAGCAGAAATGGTCTTGACTCTGTGTAAGCACTGCTCAGAAGCAACTAAATCAGTGTGCTATCAGCATTAACCCCATCCTAAAACCGAAACACAAGACTATATCTGCTACTAAAAACAAAATTAACTCTATCCGAGCAGGACAAGTACAGGTGTAATTTTACAGTAGCATTGGAAGCAGCACTGATTGCAGTTTCAAGTCCCTATTCTTTGATGTAGAATCAAGTAGCTATAAATACTGCTGGTTTTGAAGGTCATATTTCAAACTATAATATCATCAGGACAGGTCCTTATGATTCTCATTTGCATAAAGTTTATGTTTAATCCTATTAAGTCTTAAATAGGTATTTTTTGTGTAACTGTCAATTAGCAAGCATAGGTTAGAGTTTACAGTTGTGTTTCATATTAAAAAACCCAAAACTAATACGTAATTAGTTCTGCATTATTTCTGAGGTCAGAGTTTCCATTTAAAACTACATGACTTGCCAAGTGATCTTGCAAGGGCAAGCCAGACTTCATGACAAGGGGGTACTCCCTTATCTGTGGCTTTAGGGTTTTGACTGTGTTTTGCTTCCAAGTGCTATGAGAAAGGAATGTGCAACCCCCTTATGGCCCTTCATACCACGTCAGAATTCAGAATAGGAATTACTAAACACAAATTATCAGGTAGGTGCTCCAAATCTGTTGTTCTGGACAACGGTGTCCCTCAATTTTCTGCGGTGCTCCAGCCCTTTTTGTCTTAGAAGCAACCTTACCAGGGAATTGTATGGAGTTTCTCTTCACTGCCTAATTCTCCATGTGAAAGGGGCAATTATCCTAAGAGAATTACCCTGCTCAGTATCTTTCAATTATATTCAGTAAATAAGTCAGTCTATTTTTTCTGGTCTTTGCTGTTTGCTTTTATTTTTCTTTAGCTGCTCATATTAGCTCTCATGGAACAGGGCTGTTTGCAATATCCATTTAGCTGATCTAAAATACAGTGCAGTTTTTCTTCATTGAATCTTGTTCTGGTTTGTGGCTGTAGTGAAACCTGTATTTCTTAAAAGGGTTTCAGAAGAAACCTTCCTTAAACTGCCTGGCTTATGGATTTCTTGTTGCTGTCATCAATGCAGGAAGCAGCAGGTTATTAAATTTTGCTCTGGCTTGTGCCCTCTGATTGATATGATTGTGTTGGGTTTAAAATTCCATCCTGTCAAGTCTTGTAATACTTGTTGCTGCCAGACTTCTCCTTGTGTGGAGTCTAGATAAGATGTATTTCAGTTTCATTTTTTTATACCACTGAAAGTATTAATTTAAAAAAAGTGATCTGGAGTAAAACTCTGAAGATGAAATCCTATTGAGATCAAGATGAATCCCAATTTCAATGAGATCTAAGAATTTTACTTTGTTTATTGATATGTTCAGTGATATTTCAAGATATTTCCCCTATTCATATTCTGCTTAATTATTCTTTTTAATTTGTATTCATTTTGGTTTTAAATCTGTCTTTTTTGCTATGTAGCTGTGAAATTATTTACTGTGAAGTCTGTTTATACATGACTGTTTATGCATAATTTACATAAGTAATCCTTTATGCCAGGTGTATATAGGTGACTGGAGCTTTTTGTTGAAGTGCAGTAGGTCTTCCACCTTAGGGTTCATTTATGTGAATCATGATTTTTATTTTGGCTGAATGACCTTTTCCTTTAATTGCTGTATACAGGACTCGAAAATGCGTTCTTTATTTGAGGGAAAAAAAAGAAATTTAATAGCCACTAGCATAAGTACTTTTCTGAATCAGAGAATGGAAGTAGCACCTAAATTCCAATTCTCTTGACAGTTATTAGCAGAGTAGGTAGAAGAATCTGTTCATCTCCTCAGGTAATTCTTAGGTGTAAAGACGGATTTTTGTGTAAAAGATATTAAAAGTGTATCATACATCATATCTATTTTGTCTTTCTTCATCAAAGAAATGTTGGTCTTCCTAAAGGTGAAATAGTTAAAGGATACCAGGAGAAATAGAGTTGCTAAAAATCCTTCATTAGTGGAAGGACTGTAACTCCTATTCTACTTCTAAAGGTCAGAGCAAGTGTTAAGAGCGGTAAAACCCTCTCATTCTACGAGGAAAATCTTCCACCATGAGAAAAGCCCAAATGCACTAATGGCATCACTTTTGATATTGCTGGTGGGCATATCCAAAAGACAGACATAGCTAAAAGATTTTTAAACTTTCAGTCCCCAAGACCTTTGGAAGAAGGAAGAAGCATGGTATCTCAGATCAGATGGTGACACTACTTCTTCACGTTCATGTTGTTATGACTTGTGATTGCCTCTTAAAATTCTCAGTTCTAGGATTGTGTAGAAATCATTTCCAATCGTTTTACAAAAGCGTACAATAAATCATTTACTTCACTTTGTACTGCTAACAACCTCATGGCATTGAATTGCATATTCCATTTGAAAACAAAAACAAAAACAAACAAACAAAACCAAAAACCCCACAAAATAAAACATAAAATCCTTTGCCTTTCTGCATTTATTCCAACTGAAATGAATTTTAGAATGTAAGCCATGTGCAGCTGAATATTCCCATTCAGAGTCTGAAGTAATTTCTCCTAATGAAAAGCAAATTATTCTAGCTAGGCTGTGAAATAATGCAAGATCAGATCAATTTTTAAGCATATTATATGCATATAAAATTAAATAGATATATCTACATGTTTCTACATACAAGTGCAGAACATGATAGTTTTAGAAAGTCAAGCTGCATTAAGAAGCCTCTGCTGAATAATTTATTAAACCAAGACATAACAGACAGACTCAGTCACAGAAATCAGAAGAAAAGCTAACCAGAGTGAGGTGATACAGCATTTTGTGAAGCCACAGTTCAACCCTATGGGTTGTTGACTAGATTTCAGAGCTTTTGTTCTCCAGGTAGATTAGCAATACCATGAACACAGAGATTATGCCATTTCAATATCCACAGACTCTTCAGGGTTCTTTTTATATAGTATAAGATTTTGTGAAGTTATTGAATTAGGTTGTGCAAATGAAATATAAGACCTTTCAGACCTCTACCTCATAGCAGATTTTAGTGTTACTATGGTTAAGACTGCTTTTCTCTCCCTTTAAAATTGAATGGTCAAACATAAAAAAGAAAAGGAGAAAAGAAAAGATTTTTAAGCTGCATAATTTGGTGATGGCAGGCTCATTATAAAAGAAGGATTTCTTAGAGAAATAAAGAACGTACACTAGAAAGATCCTCTATGCAACTGTTGGGACACCAACTGAGAGGAAATGGATATAAGAAAATAATTCTAAAATAAGCTACACAGCATTTTTTTTCCTTTTTTGGTTTACCCTATCAATTGTTATAGTTTAAGTCTGCTAAAGGGCATTCTGCAAGGAAGATAATTATGATTTTGATGTGTTAATGAACACTTTCATTGTTTTGATCTTTTCGAGTAGATAGTCATAAATAAAACATTCCTTCCCTCTTCTCTGCTCCTGCAAGAATATTTTTTAGGCAAAGATAATTTGTTGTCTCAATAAAATTTCTTTGGGGTTATTACCATGTATCTCATGGTAATGAGCTCATGGTCTGTTGATAGAGTCAGACAATCTCAGCCAAACAGTTGCATAAGGGTGTGCCTGAAGTAGAGGATATTGTACTGTCTGAAACACCAGGAAGAGACTGCAAAGTCTCTATCTGTTCTTTTTCCTGTTTTATTCAACAGCTGATAATGCAGCATATTTACAAAATATTTACTGTGCTCACTTGCAAAATTAATGGCAACGAAAGGGTTTTGGACTTCCCATAATTCTTGTCTCCTCCTCCATTCTGTACTGTCAACACAATCTTCATTCTTCACAGTGGAAATGTGAATAAAGCCCTGTCTGCCATTGGAATAGCCCTGCAGTGGTTTTACTCGCAATAATGAGTTGGCACCTATGAGATACTGTTCTTGCTGAAATGAACTGGAATAAGTTCTTGCTGCTTAAGAGAAAAAGAAAAAATAGAAAACAATCTATTCCCCTCCCATTGCTTACTTTCTAATGTGAAGGAAAACTCAGTCTTCAGGTTTACACTGATGCTATATCAGTCCTTGACTAGTCTCTCATGCTAGGGCAAGTGGAGGGAGGGAGACTTTTGCATACTGCCTCCCTGTTTTACCTAACAGTCTGTTATGGAGGCATGATGGCTCAGAAATAGCACAGTATCCTTTCCATTTAAAGTGGGTTGTGAAGGAGAAGTCTGAATTACAAGTGTAAGAGAACTCTTACAGATATTCGTTGCTGTGCAGAGAGTGTAGAGAATCATGATCCACTTTAATATGCTTGGATTGTTGTTGCAGTGTGGTTTGTTTACTTTCCCACCACTACAATCACCACAAAAAAGTATCACTCTCTAATGTCGCTGCCCATAACGAGAGCGGCAAAGAACAGCATGATCAAAGTTCAGGAAAAAGTGGAATCTTTAATTAATTATAAATCGGTTTATATAACCTGGTTCGCAAGAGTAGCATAGTACTATTGGTCCCTTGGTCAACCACCTCCTAGAATGATTGGTGGAGGCTATACAACACCCATTTCAAAATATTTTCCTCAGTGTACCATAACAACACTAACTGAACAACAGCAGGTGCAAAGATAAAGAATTAGTTTACAAAACCATCTTCACTGTTTTTGTCTAGTCTGTGTGAGAAAGCAATGCTCTCACAGAACACTGAGAAAAGGTTGAAGAATTTCTCTGCTTCTAACTTTTCAGCATCCATACTCTAGTATTTTTTTTTGGTTTATGAAAAGCTGCATATTTGTCCATAGTGAAGGTATCAGTTTAAAAAACCCACAACACTCTGAATTTTTTTCCTGGAATGGTAGTGATCTAGTGGGAGAATACTGAAGGTATAACTCCTCAGTTTTATAAAAACACCTGTTTTATGTTATTTTCTTCAGTAAAAAAGAAACCCAGCAATGTTTAAAAACCATGCAGGTCAAATATGCTTTCTCAAGAAAATGGAAATCCACCCATAGCAGATAGTGACCAAAAAAAAGTGTAGTAGATTTTTAGAACGGAGATGAAATTTCAGAAAACAAACAGCTGAAAATGTGAATAAAGTTCCTTGAAATAGTTTGAGCTGCAGAATGCCTGTATCTGATACAGGGAGGAAAGTTGTGTCCAAGGCTGAAGGGAAGCTAATTTGTTTTACAGCTGCCTTTGCTGTTCATTCATTAACAGGAGTCTTCAATGGCATTTTTCATTGGCCAGTCTTCAGAAGTAAACTAAAGGGGTTTAAAAGCACAGAGGAAAGAATGTTTCTAATCAGGGCAGGATACTACTTTGCAGTGAGGGTAGTAAAAGTAATCCAGAGTACAACTTGTCTGTACCATAACCCTTCAGTTGCTCTTACAGTACCATACAGGTCTCTTCAACAGTCACGTTTGTTAATAAGATACAGATTCACTGTTAATAAAAATGAAAAATTGCCAAAGTACATCAGGGACACTCGGAAAAATTAATTGCAACAAGTAATCAATATCAGATTACATATACATATATACATACATATATATATATGTGTGTGTGTGTGTATATATAAAAGTTTAAGGACAAAACGACTTTTTCCATTCTCAGAAAAACATATACTCAACCTCTTCAACAGGATCTAGTTAGTGGATATCTGCATGCGACTGCTGTAGCAATCAGGTTGTAATTTTCTTGCCCACTACAAGCTGTCTGCATTAAAGCCTTGTTTACAGGCTTTGTTAGCCTAAAAATTATTTTACTCTTTCCTGAAAAATGGCACAAAAAAGGTGGTGTGCTCTGCCCTCCTATCATACAGAAACTCAGAACACTAGGAGTAGTTGAATGATGTCAAGGTAGAAACGTGTTCAACACCTCTAAGGCAGAGAATAGAACTGGACATCGAGGAGAGGTCTGAATGGAGCTGGTGAATGAACAGAACAAAAAATTGTTCTTTTAAAAGAAAGTGGTGATTGCTGCAACATTTTACAAAGGCGTGATTTGAGATTGTCCAGCAGAGCATGGCTGTGCAAGAAAGCAGAGAAATAGAAAAGTCTATTCCATAGCCTAGTTTAAAAGGTGGCAATGTCAAAGCTTCCTGATACAGAATGGAGAATGTCTGGGACATTTTATGTAGAAAATGTATGATGCCTATAAGCTTCTTGAATTCAGCAGAAGAAGAATTTCAAAAATGACCATTTAGAGTTTAGGTGATGGATTAATAACTTTTACACAAAGGGTTTTGACAATCAAGAATCTCACTGGAGATGACGAAAGAAAAATCATTATCACACTAGTTAATCAGAGGTTGCACTATATGTCCTGAAGGCTTTTTGATTGTGGGGGTTTTTCAACACCAGTCTCCCACAGTTTTTAAGAAGTAAGTGTTCCTTATCTGAAAGAAAAAGCTTTCCAACTTTTAACAATTCCCACATTTTTGTTCCTGCCCATGAAAGAAAGACTCAAGGATTCTTTAACAGTAAGACAAATATTTTTTTCAATTGTGTCCAAAAGTACCCCTAAACTAAATTCTAAACATTATTTTCTGTCAGATTTAGCATAGGTTAAAATTAAAGACACTACTTTAGGTTAGCAACTAAAATAGCTTTTGAGGTCAATTAGAGGTGCTCAAATATAAATACTGCTTTAATAATCTTCTGAATGTCTCAATGTTTCAAACAGAGGGGAAGACAATCTGACTGTTGATGGTCTATCACTGAAATTTTAGTTCAAGTGCAGATTATTTTTTATTTCTTAAGGCTATATTGAGAAATTTATGTAGCTAAAGTCACTATTAATGTTATTTTCTATTTGTTGTGAATTTCTGTGGAAGGAACTTTCTATACACTTCTTGTATCAGTGTAATAATCTTTGTAATAATAATATATGTTATGTATTTTTGAGTCCAGCTGTTAAAACACCTTTTATTTGAGTGTCAATAGGAATTTAAATTTGTCTAGAGGTATTCTGTAGAGGATTATTCTGTGGTATTATGCTTTTCAGAAGTGTCTAAATCCATCTTTAACTGAAAATTAGATAAGAATATTTAAGCATGACAATCTTGACGTGGTCCAAGAAGAGAAGATCAAAGAACTCAGAGAAATATTTATACTTCAAGTGTTTCCTGTATTGAATAACACACTTCTTCAAAAGCAAATGTGAAAAATGATAATAAAAAGAAGTCTTTTTCTTGCTCTGGGATTGGAGTGAAATAAATAAACAAAGTGTGGCAGAAATGTGTCTGAAATTAAGTTCAGTAATAAGTTCAGTAACAAACATATTCATTTGGTGGATTTGACAGCTGGAAGACCAGAACTGTATTTTAAGGTCTAAGCATGTTTTTTCTCAACTGTTTAATATATTTTAAATTGCTCCTTCAGTGCTCCAGGTATGCCTATGCCAAGGTGAGGTGCAAACTGGTAGCAAGTCCCAGATTAAAGTGCATTGTCTGGAAGTGAAATGGTTGCAACTGTTAATAACAATATAAAATTGAATCCTCAGCTGTATGATCTGTTGTCATTAAAAAACCATCAAAGGAGTATATTTGTCCCACAGATGATTGCTCCTTCTGAGAAATTAATAGTCTAAGATACGGTGCTTGCTTTTATTTAGCAATATATTTTCCTCTAAGAACTGAAAAACTGTTAATATCTTCCCACTGCCTTTAACTGGGAGAGCGTTTGTAGAATTTTTTTAAGCATAAAGATGAATAGAAATGCTTGAATCAAGAGACATTGTATTGATTCTAAATATCTCTGGTTGCAGCATGCCTATTGCAATAAATAAATTAAGATCTGTATATTCCTCACTGAACACCTTAGAAGAGATGAAGGTGGGAAATATATTACGGAATCCTCCAGTCTTTGAGATCTTCTCTCCCATCTGTCATGATCAACCAAAGTTTTTCAAGAGTGGCCTTGCAATGACATCAGCCTGCTCCTGTAGGACTTCTGGGTGAATCCCATCGGGATCAGCCCATGGATTATAGGTAGGTCCCGTTTGCCTATATCCTTCCCGAACTGAACTTTTCCCACAAAGATATGTCTTCCTTCCAGCCTTTCCCTCTGATCTCTGGGGCCTCATTAATTGGTCTTTCAGGTTAGATGGCCTATAGGGAGCACCCACAATAATGTCACTCTAATTTATAGGTATTCTTTTTAATTCTAATGTTAAATTAGGAAATTCTGTAACTAAATGTCCTCCTAAAATAAAACAAATACAATTCAGGGGGGTTTTTTTGTGCTTGGTGTTGTTTATATGTTCCAAGGAGACTGATTGATATACTTGATTTAGTAGAAAAACACAGTGATAAAATTTGAGGTCAAATTCATGTACTTTTCCATTATTATTTAGATTGCGTTTTTACTATGAGAAAGAAAGATTCTCTTCTACTCAGATTATTATCTGAGCTTTAATAAATATTGGTAGGCTCAGCCTGCAGCATAAGATGGTTTTCTTCATAGAGACATATGCAGTAAACACGATGCCTCTGTAAAGCATGTACTGACTTTACTTGTATCTTTTTAAAGAAATCAAATTAATGTGGGTGTATTTAGATGTCTGGTATGATTATCAGTTCTGACTTGAAATCTCATCTGAAAGCTTCTGAATTTCTTTGCAGGTTAATCTCTGGGCCTCTGGATTTTCTCCTTAAAATGTATGTCCCTGACTGGTCTATTAGCCTAAAATGATGTTTGTCTGCTGGACCTATTTCCAGGTTATTGTTGTTCAATCTGCAATTCTTCTGTTTTTCGTCAGTGCTGAATTACAGTTGGATATGCAAATCTAGTTTCTGAAGCAGCACCTGTCCCTTTCAAACGAAATGGCTTAGTCTGCTCATACTTGGTCTTTAGTGTACTCTTTGACAAAGAGATTTTCATGGTTTTTGTTTCACTATCGTCGTGGCAATGTAAATAGATCTTGGGTCAGGGGTCAAGGAGGGAGCACAGGAAAATAGAAGGTAATTACTATTTGTTTGGCTGCAGACATAGGACAAAGTAAGGCAGTCAATCTCACAGAGATGTTCCAGAGCCAAAGGTCTGTACATGAGTAGTTCTCTGTGGTTAGGGATTATTCCTGATGCCTCTTGCACAAGTCTAGTAATGCGTAACACCCCACTCCTCTAGGGTAGACAATCTACTTTTAGGAACTCCTAAACCTAACTTAATAAAAACAAATAACTTAAGCTAAAGCAGTTGTGTCCAACCTGATTTTGACATTTATTGCTATTCTGTAAGAACTTATGAACATACTATGTCCAAATCCACTTTGACTTTTAAAAGGCATTGGCTGGTTTTATAACAGATACATACTGTCTTTTATGATCCTATAAAGTAACAGTGACCTCAGTTTTCACTTTCTCTGTCAGTAGGGCCTTGTAGAAATCAGTGCAATAACACTACTGAAAATCAGAAATATGGAAGAAATACACTGAGTCAGTTCAATTTTTTTTAATGCACCCTGCTTCTCCTTTCCTCCAAGTCTGTCTCAGCCTTTGCAGAACCAGAACTGTGTCTGCTACCTCTGCAGGACGTTTCCTCATTCCCACCCACAGAATCACTTCATATACTAATTCCCTATGCAATATTCATGTCAATGAGAGTTCTGCAGATGGACAATGAGAGCAGAATAATCAAGAGGCCTTTAATGAAGATCAGAGTAAAAAATGCAATTACTTACTGAGGTAATTAAAATTTTCCACCTGCACTCTCAGGGGTATTTTTGTAGAGAAAAAATGCCAAGACTTTGGTTGTACAGTTTTTTTAATGTCAGGAAGTTTCAAACCCACATGTCTTGCATAGAGTTAAGTTTATCTCTCACATGCTATTTAGCTTTGGCCCAAGAGCAGTTCAGTGACCTGAAGGAAGGTAAATTAATATCCTACGTGTCCTAGGCTCTCCATATATCATAAACTGAAATAAAATGAGGAGCATCTCCAACAGATGATTCAGGTTTCAGAACTTTGCAGGTCTCCGTTGAAGTAAAGTAAACCTTAACACGCTAAATTCAACCTTTGAATATGTTTCAAAATAAAACTGAGGAACCACTGTGAATCACAATTATTTTCCAGTGTGGGGGTATATTTACTGTCCCATGGAAGTTGGAGGGACTGTATGAGATGTTTATAGTATAGTTTGACTGTTTCGATTGTATTTTTCCTAATGAAGAGAAGGATAAAATATCCTCAAAAGCATAATGGTAATTATTGAATTATATAAAATTAATATATAATGACACTGCGTAAAACAGTATGCATTGATCTCTTTCTGGTGAGGTATCAGCACATTACATAAAATGCAACATTTCAGAAGTAACAAAGCAAAAATAAAGATCAGATTATATTCCATGGAATCAGATATATTTTCCTTAAAATGATGCTTCTTCTTTTCCACTCTTAAATTCGGAAATTTTTCAAAATCATAATTTTCAGCAAATCAGTATTTATAGTGGCAAATGTGTTAATTACACAATTTCTAATTATCTCTGTTTCTTTTCACCTCATTAGCTGTCAGCAGACTACTTTTCTGCTCAAGGGGAAAGAGAACCTTGACCAAATGAAATGAAGGCTGGAGCAATTCTATAATTGAGTGTTTGTGCTCACATATAAATCTATTTGTTCTGGCTTGATTTACTTGCTTTCCTTTAAAGTATCTCAGATAAATAAAAATATCTTCCTTTTTAATTAATGGCTGTCAAAACTGAGCTTTATTTAAATTCTAAAATAAATCCTTGGCATTAGTTTCAGGCTGCAGAAATACATTTTCACTTACTGACCTGAATGGGAAAATTATGTAATTCTAGTCCTGTGGAATTTACTGCATGTAGTCTGAGGTCCTAGATCCGTCTTGCAAACAGAATGTTGTTGTATGGATTACTACGAATCCATTATAAGCATTCCAGTTAAAAAAGGGAGGCATTTCGGACTTCTTTCTAGATTTAAATTTAGTCATCTGAACAAGAAGAATAATGGTTCAAATTCTATTCTTAAACATACTTCTAATTTAAAAAATCCATTTACAATTAACAGGTGGATTTGGGATAAAATGACACCTACTCAAAGACATGCTGACTTTATATCTAGCAGACACTGAAGGAGACTGGAGAAGGTTCTTGAACTGTATAAAGGAAGTTAGGATACAACTGCTGTGCTGTAAGAGTAGACTAGATAGTAAAGCTGCAGTAAATACAGCAAAACAGAATCTGTAAGAATAGAGAAACTAAGAGGGATGTTCAGTTCAGCTGATAGGAGAAAGGGTCTGAAAAATATAACTAGTGTAACTGAAAGGCATCACTGAATCCATGAAAAGTATAGGGACTAAATTATTTATTCCATAGTTCTGCATGAACTGACATGTGAAAAACTAGGTTACAGTTTTCATAAATTGAGGAATCAGGAGTAATAATATCAGAAATATAACAAATACCTGGAGAGTAAGACAGATACAGACCTATTAGGGGAAAAAAAATGAGCAGGGGAATAATTACAATGATGAAGCTAATGGAAGCTGAAATAAAATGTAATATGGCTTATTGCCAAATAATTTTACTTGACTAATATACTATACTTCTTTGACAATATAATTGATTGTGTCTTAGATAAGCAAGAAAAGGTATTTCCACTGAGACAGGAAAATACTCATGATCTATAATAGTCACAGAAAAAAATTAAATTGCAGAATTATGTGTACTGTCGCCTGTTTCTTTCCAAGATGGTAAATTGAAATAAGGTCAGGAAGTGCTATTAAGATGCTTAGAGTAAGGAAGGATCTATCATAGAAAAGCAACAGATGAGAAAAATTTGGCTTCCTCTGTATGACAGAACAAAAATAGAAAACAGCTATGATTTCTCTCTATAAATGCATATGAAAGCTAAATGCCAGTAAGGAAGAAGAAATATTTAAATTAATGGATAATGTCATAAGAAAATGTACTTATGAACCATCTTGCAATTATTTAAGATTAAGAGATACACAACTAACCTGGTGTAGTGGAAAGTGTTCCTGCCCATGGCAGACAGGTTGAAACTAGGTGATCTGTAAGGCCACTTTCAACCCAAACCATTCTGTGATTATATGGCAAAGGTGAAAATGTCATGATCACCTCACTAAAAAAATAGAAGCATGAGATTTGCAGTACTTTTGATCTGTGAAATCTGAAAATTCTTTTAAGTTTCCATCCTTGTTGTGATTTTATTTGTTTTAAATTAAAACTTCATCTTTAAGTCAATAGTTTGTTTCCAAACCAATTTCTATGGCTTCTTTCAAACTTTATTTGTTAAACTAGTCTAGAAAACAGTACTATCCAACCACTTAAAATAACCCTCTTAATATCAACATTTGAAAATTTGGTCCTTTATTTTTACTTTTTGTATGTTTTTAATGATAATTGCAATTTTAAAAATCCAACCAAAAAACTAAGTACAAAATTTGTAATAATTTTTCTTCACTAATCTGTATATAATTGTAGTTCTGTAAACTACAAGACTTGTCTTTGTTGCTAATGTTTAGCTTTTGTATTACAGGCTTCTGTTTAACTTCTGTTCTGCTGAACATTGCTTTGCATGCCCTTATGTTATCTTCCTTGGTTGATGCCTATCACATGCTGTGCAGTTATACAGTTGAATAAAAGAACAACCATACATTTTAATTCTGAGTGTTTTTTTTAAATTTTATTTACTTACCCTTAACAAAATGAAGTGCCTTAAAATGTCAGATGCCTCCACTTTAGTAGGGCTATGTCAGTTTTCATGGTTTACAACCTGGAGCAATATAAATATCTTATTATTTGTCCTAAGAGCAGGTTGTTCTTTGAAGCTACTGTGCAGAAAGTCAAATTTACTGTTCTTTAAGCTGTTTTTCAAAAATTTAGAAATTAAAAGCAGATTAGTATAGAGAGATAACTTTCATAGTCACACACACACCCCACACCTTGGATGTGTTTTTTTAAAATGAGAGAGATAATAAAACTTCAGTCACAGAATCACAAAATGGTTGAGGTTCAAAGGGACCTCTAGAAGTCACCTTGTCCAATCTCCCCGTTCAAGTGGGGAGGCCTACAGATGATTGACCAGGACCATGTCCAGGTGGATTTTGAATATCTTCAAGGATGGAAAATATACAAGTTTTGTGGGCAACCTATGCCAGCGCTCAGTCACCCTCACATTAAAAAACTTCTGGATGTTTAGAGGAAGCCTCCTGTGTTTCAGTATCTGCCTGTTCTCACACTGGCCACCAGTTAAAAGAGCCTGGCTCCATCTTCTGCATTTCGTGCCTTCAGGAGCTTGTAAATACTAATTAGATTCCCCCCCAAGCCTTCTCTTCACGCAGAACAGCTCCTGCTCTCTCAGCCTTTCCTCATAGGAGAGAGATCCTCCCTTCCCTTCACCATTCTAGTGACACTTTGTTGGACTCTCTCCAGTATGTCCACGTCTCTCTTTTTCTGGGAAGCCCAGAACTGGACACAAAAATCCCGATGTGATCTCACCAGTGCTGAATAGAGGGGAAGGATCACCTCTCCTGACCTGCTGAAAATGCTTTGCCTAATACATGCCAGGAGAGCACTAGCCTTTTTTTTGGCTCAAGAGCATGTTGCTGGCTCATGTTCAGCTTGGTGTCCAGTTGCAGGAGTTTACACTTCCTCTTGTGCTGCACGAGGTTCCTCTCAGATCATTTCTTCAAAGACCCTCTGGATGGCAGCAAGGTCCTCTGACATATCAGCCACTTCTCCCAGCTTTGTGCCATCTGCAAACTGAGGATGAACTCTGCACTCCAATCTTTTTTGAAGATGTGGACCCAGTATTGATTTCTGGGGTACACTGCTAGCTACTGGCCTCCAACTGACTTCATACCTCTGATCACCACCTTCTGAGCCCAATCATTCAGAAAGTTTTCAATCCACCTAACTGCTTTTGCATTCAGCCCATAGTTTGTCAGCTTCTCTATGAAGATCTTAGGGGAAACTTAGGGGGAAACTTCAGTCAAATGGAAGTTTGTTGGCTGAACTTGATTAAACAAGGTTATGATTTAGTACATTTGCAGATTGTTGTGTGAAAGAACACGACTTACAAAATTTCCACTTCTCTATATTTGAAGTATGTCTTTTAATTGAACAATGTTTTTAAAATATTTCAGCTAGCTTGAATTGTCATTGCATAAAACATGGAAATATATTCACCTGGGACCACACAGCACGTGTTGAATCTTGTCTTAGTCACATAGATGCAGTTAAGGAAGTTGGGAATTAATCCCCTAGGCATGTTAATGTGCTTTTTTGACAAATGTTATTAACTCTAACAAGGTATTTAAATTGCAGATATTTTTCTGACTGAATATTCAAAAGGTACTTGACAGCCAATCACCAGTGTCCCAGATGTGTTTCCCTGTTGCAAGTATATCCTGTGACTTTAGCTTTTACCTTAGATAGTTTCTTCTACCTTTGGAGCCTTGGTATTACAGATCACCAAATCACAGAATCGTTAGGGTTGGAAGGGACATCTGGGACACCGTCTAGAAGAGGTTACACAGGAATGTGTCCAGGTGAGTTTTGAATGTTTCCAGAGAGGGAGGTTCCAGGACCTCCCTGGGCAGTCCCATAGAAAGCCTCATCAACTTTCTCCTCCTGGTCAGGTGGCCATAGCAAATGCCCACAAGTATCACTCATATTATCCAGTCCCTTACTTATTACCCATAAGTTCTCAATCCATTTGTCTTCCCCTGGGTAGAGCTTGATACATTCCAGATGCTCCCTCACATAAAGAGCAAATCCATCACCTCAGCCCTCTGGCCTGTTCTTTCTAAAAAGGACAGAGCCATCCATGAAAATACTCCAGTCATGTGAGCTATCACACCATGTCTCTGTAATTGCAATGATACTTCCCATGGATTTTAAGTTCTTCTAGTTTATTCCTCATGCTGCATGCACCTGTGTACTCTTTACAGTAACCGTTTTTGTTTTCCTCATCCTAAATTAAGCATTTGTATCAGGGAAAACCTCGTCATTTGTAATTTTCTTTAACAGATTTGTGTTGAATGCCTAAGGTCTCAGGATAGAATTCTTTGGAACTCTGTTGGTAACATATGTTGACAATTTGCACACTACACACAAATACATATTATTTTCTTACTTCTTGATTTGTAATCCACAAAATAACCTTCCTAGGTTTTAAGCATCCTTGCTTGGAAAGCTTATTATAAGTTATCAAAAACATAAATACTCTTGAATCTATCTTTACCTCCCTAAGTGACTGCTTATGTAAAGACTTCTGCTTTGTTGGTGAGAATTATTATTCTTTAAAATACCTATATAGACAGTTCCCTACTAGGTAATATATCTGCATGACTATTTTTTTATTCTTGTTTATTTCCTTTTAAAATGTATTTTCGTCTAATTGGCTTGATATGAACTCTAAATCCCAAGTTAGTGGCTGCTTGAATTCTTCCTGTATCTATTTTTGATGACTGTTAACACTCACACCATTTTTAATTTTTCCAGTAGCAATTAATTTTAGTAATAGTTGGAAAATGTCACATTTAAACTTCTTTGGAAATTGATGCTGAATAGTAGCTGGTTTTTTTCTTAGTTTTGTTTGTTTTGCCTTTGGAAGGGGTTAAGGGGGGGTCTCAGCTGTTTGCCTTTGTATAATGCTTCCTACTTAAGCAGTCTCTGATAGTTTAAAAAAAAATTCAAGTCTTCTGAATCTTGCTAGATAGGTATCCTGTTTTTTCTTCTCGTAGGAATTGAGTCTGTCAGGTCTGTGCTAAGTTTGCTAGGTCACCCTTTTCAGCAACTTATGCAGATAAATCACATAAGTGATAACAAATGTCTGGTAGTTATGTGTGTGTGTCTATAATTAGAGAAGAGATAATGAGTTTGCAGCCTGAGATATCCCTTGGTAATTTGTACATCCTAAGTGAAGAGAACAAGAGAGAACTGAAGAAGGCAAGAGGAAAGGCTGGAACTCTTTTTTGGGCATCAGCAATGATTTACTGGCTGTGTAGTGAGAGGTCTTCACTACAGCGCTTAACCAATAAACAGTGTGTGAAAGAAACACATGGACTTAATACTCACTCTACTATTGAAATTATTTTAATTAGGACCTAACACTGACGTCCACCTTTATAGATTATTTCTAACTGCATGTTGGGAGGAATTCACTTTGAAGAATAACCTTTTAATTTATCCAAAATGTAGTGGCTTATTTACACCTAGGTAATTGCAATCCAAGCTCAGTAAGTGGAGAAACAAACAAACAAAAATATTCCATATACTAAAGGACTGTTTGTAAGTGCAATGATATAAAGGTGGTGCAAAAAAGGGCTTGATAGCTACTGGTTTTTATTTTTTCTTAAAATGGAAACATCCCTTTTTCTGGCTCCTCCTTTTTTTGGAAACCTAAAGGGAGATCTCTTACTTGGGTTTCCATAAAATTTAGGGAATTTTGCTTTTGTCCCAGACAGACTGACTTTTTATTTAAAATTTCCTTTCATATTTTTTTCTGTGTCCTGATATGGAAAATTATAAAGCAAGATATGAAATGTGATTTACAAATTGTTATTATTAACTACAATTATGTTTGTCACCAGAAGAAACTATTTTTCTTTTGTTTTTATTGTAGGAATACTATTAATAATTCTTATTACACCACACAAGCTATATGACTTTTTTATGTAGCCTCACAGATCTTGCTTAAGTTAATTTAAGCAATGATATTGAAAAAAAAAGAAATGGTGCAAACTCTAAGTCTTCCCTAACATAAAATTCTTGCCCAAACTTGATGCTCTTGTATATACTAGAAGTGCAAAATCACTCATACTCTTTCTACTACTGATATTCTTAAAAGAATAAAGAAGAGCCAACATGTCAATACTACTTGAAATTCATTTTAGACACATCTTAAACTAGAATCTCACACTGTCATACATGACAGCTTAGGGACAAAGTGAAACTGTGTTGCAGCTCACTGTATAGAAAACCAGAAATTTTCCCTTAAAGAAATTTCATATGTACAGAAATTTCAGAGTAGTTTGATGGGATGATCAATAAAAGCAAATACATAGAAATTAGACATTGAATTTTCAGTTACTTGACTTTCACATTTGTTGTAGTTTAAGCCCAGCAGGTAATCCAGCACCAACTGCTCACTCACCCTCAACCCCAGTGGGATGGAGAGGAGAATCAAAAGTTGAGATAAGAACAGTTTAATCATGGAAACAAAACTAAATAATAAATTATTACTATTGTTATTATTTTGGGAAAAAAATAAAACCCAAGAAAAAACAAATGATGCACAGTACAATTGCTCACCACCTGCTGACCAATGCCAGACCCCATCCCTGAACCTTGGTAATTCCCCTTTCTGAGTTCCCCTCCAGTTTATATACTGGGAATAACGTTCTACCATGTGGAATATCCTTTTGGCCAGTATGTCACCTGCCCCAGCTATGCTCTCTCTCAGCTTTTTTTGTGTACCTTCTTACTGGCAGAGAGCAAGACCCAAAAAAAGTCCTTGGCTTCAGGTAAACACAACCTGGTGGCAACCAAAACATTATCTTATAATTATGTATTATCCACATTATCCTCATAATTCAAAACACAGCACTGTACCAGCTACCCCAGCCAAAATCAGGACAACATTGTTGCTTGTGACAGAATAAACACTGAAAGACCATAGAATCAAATCCAAATGAAGTTAAAATCTGTGATGGTCAAGTTCAGGATGTTATGCAGCTGACCTATAGAACAAACTCCTTGCTTTCAGATAGGTGTAATATTTATAGACGTCTGAAGCCCTACTGAGGTCACAACTTGTATATGAACTTCTAGAGATGCTCACGTATACAAACTTTTTCTATTTAGAGTGAGACAATTCATTCATTGATAGTAATGTTTATTTGCTTTAATGACTAAAATAAAAAAAAAGGAGTTCAAAATCTCAAATGAATGCTCATTAACTTGTGCCAGGCATAGTTGGTGATGTGATTAAATGTAATGTGTTCATTACATCATGTCAACAGTTTCTAGCTTTTTCTGAAATGAAAACAAGAGAACTGCGAGAAATGAGGCTCAAATGAAAGCCTGGAATTAGCTGAATCGAATCTCTAATGTCTTCTTGGCAGGATATCCATCTAATTGTAACTCAGCTTTTCCTAGCTGTCTCTTTAAATCCTATACTGGAAATACTTTCAGACTGTAACCCTAAAACAACATGGAAAAGGGACTGGAAAGTAAGTGATAGTATGTAAGTGGTTAGCGGTTTCACTACTCTTGTAGAACTGGCCACAAGTTCCCATTCCTCTTTATGAGTATTCATTACCGAGCTGATCTCCAAAGAGATGAAACCCAGTTTCTGGCAACTTTGCTGAGCCAGTTAAACTCTTAAGATCTTTGTGACAGTTGACCTTGCAGCAACATTCCTGACAAAACAAATCATGGTCCTGTCTAACCAGCCTAGTGACCTTCTGTGATAGAATGACTGCACTGGGGACAAGAGAAGGGCTATAGATATCATCTTATTGGATTTCTGTAAGGCCTTTGACACAGTGTCCCACAACATCCTTCTCTCTAAATTAGAGAAAGACGGATTTGATGGGTGGACGTTTCAGTGTACAAGGAATTGGTTGGACAGTTGTACCCAGAGGGTAGTGGTGAATGGTTCAATGTCCCGATGGACACTGGTGACAAGTGTTGCCCCTCAGGGGTCCATATTGGGACCAGTGCTGTTTGGTGTTTTCATCAATGACATACACAAGATGATCGAGTGCACCCTCAGGAAGTTTGCAGATGACACCATAATGAGCAGTGCAGTTGAGACACCTGAAGGAAGGGATGCCACCCAGAGGAACCTGGACAAGCTCAAAAAGTGAGCCCATGAGAACCTCATGAGTGTTTTTTTATTTCTTGGAAATGACCAGCATACAGAAATAGACCATTTTGGCACTTCAGGTAACCAACTTGGCATTTTGTATTGTTTTTCTTTTTGATTATCCTGGTCCCTCTCTTGATTTTTAGAAGCAGTCAGAGACATCAAGAAACAGCTTTTGTACAACAGCTGAAAGATTCTTTTCACTAAAGGTCTGGACCAAACTTTCCTGCTCTTCAGGTTCTTTCAAGTAACAATTGGTGATAATGCCCATCTAAAAAAGGAATATTCACACAGCTATGTTCTATTTTCTTCCTGCATTTGAAGAACATGGACCAGACATGTCCACCAAAGAGACCCGGTGGGTCGGGAAGAGTATAATTACTTCTCCTTTTTTGTTCATTTTAGGGAACTGCCATGAAGTAGTGTGGGTCAAATAGGTCTATCAATGGCCATTGTCTTTATACCCAAGGAGTCCCAAACTTGAAGAAGACATCCTGATGGACCACAGCGGTGCCCTAATTATTCTATTGGTGAATGCTTGTACATATACTCTTCTTTTACTCCTGACAATTCTAGAAGTAAGGGGAAATGTGATAATTTTGCGTGCAATTTTTCATCATAAAAAGAGTAAATTTTTAATGCAATGGTGTTTGAACTGTTTAGAAAGAACAATAATATACTGACTGGAATTAATGACAGTGTAAAAGCAATGCATTATGCATGTAAAAATGCCAGTGAATTGTATCTATAGTGTAGTTTTTGAGTTCTGCTTTGTTTTCTTTCTATACCAGAATCAGCTAAATATGCTACCCTTAAATAATAAACTTCCAGTGAACAAGATGAAAAGAAAATGGGAGTATTGTGTTGTTGTAGCGACTCTGAAGTTACATCTCCAGGTTTGAAACAATCAGGTCAGGGTTATAAACTTCTATAAACCAACAGAAAAATTCCTTCATTCTACTGTAAAAGTGTTTTTCAAAACTAAAAATTCAGAGGAAAAAGGAAGTGTGGTTTCAAAACTAATGTGTCTATGAGGGCATACCAAAGTTGCTTTTGTGATCTTCTTCATGTCCTTTGCTAAAGTTCGAGACAAAATAACCCCCAAGAGTTCTGTCTTCAGAATGTTTTTGAAATCTGGAGATTAATATTTTACATAAGTCTTAAAGACACAGTAATTCACAATCTACTTCAGTTACTGTAAACCTCTCAGTCAACATTTAATGCATAATAAAATAATTTTGCATGGTACACAGCATTCCAACATTGTAAACTGTTGATAAGACCTGCTAGGCAGTAAATGTTCAGGGGTTTCCTATATTTACTTTGATTATCTGCTTAATTTCAGTTCCAACATATCAGTTAGAATCCTATATATCTGATCTTTGCAATTTTGGTAACTGGAATTCTCCCAATCTTGAGAACAAAGTCAGCTTTAGGTTTGATTTTCATGTATTTCACAGATTTTCTGTTTATCTAAATGGTCTGGAGTCTTCTCACAGCTAATAGAAGTGGCTGGCGAAATGATGATCAGTCCTCAGTTACTTATATGCAGAAGTGCCCGCACTTGGGACCAAGACGGTATACTTATTTTAATTAGGATATAAAAATAACTAGTCCTGGGCTTTCCTTGAGTGAATGTCTCTATTATCTTTTTAATAAGGTATGCCACCATATTTTTTGAAGATTGCCTGGAAGTTGGTTGTGTGTTCCTCTCTGAAGGAGAAACTCTCAATGCAAAAGGTTTCCTTAGTGAGTAGCCACAGCAATTCAAGCACCAAGACCGAATTCTTGCATCATACACATTTCCAGACCAAAAGTCACATAAGTGTCAGTGTTTGCATCCTGTTTCCCATAACTACAGCTGATACAAAATGGTAAGGCTTGCAAACTTACTCACTCTAATGAAAATTGCCTTGAGCGTTGAAGTGTTATAGGTAAGGAGACAAACAGTAACTATCAGACCTATTTTGAGAACCCAGCATAGTACGCTGTCTCCTTTGCACACATAAAGAGAAGAAATTTGATTTTAAATCTTTTTCTTTTTACTGCTTTCAAGCAAATATTGGCCCCCCACCCTTTATTTCATACTAGGTAGTAAGGAAAATGTAACATCTTTGATAACAATGAGAAAAATAGCATTAAAACTGTAGATGATTTTTCTACTTGACTTAATTTGTCTAGTTTTACCTTATCTTTTTCTTGTTCTGTTTGAGTTTTTTGTGGGTTTTGGGAGTTTTTTTCTGTAGTAAAACAAGTAAAAGATACTCTTGGAGACCGTATGTGCCATTATGAAAGGTCTGTATTAATTACCAGCATATCAGCTGATAAGGTGAATGAGTAGTGAAGATATCTTTTTTTGAGCAAACGCAATAGTCTGCAATATAATCACTCTCTAAGCAGGAGGAAGGGTGCTTTAATCACTCAGCAGAAAGAATATATGAAGATAAGTTTCCTAATAGAATAGTAAATGTGGAAGCACTGAAAAATGTATGCTTTAACAGATGTTTTAAGGGTAGGTGGGAGTAAAATGATGCATAAAGACAGCACCACAGTCTGACTTTATTTTTCCTCATTGTTACTATGGGGTTATAAATGGATTGAGTAAAAGCCAAGAGAAAATACACTTGCTCCTAGAATCTTTGAAGGCAGTACATTTTAAATAAGATAAAATCACTTTGAAAGTCTTGAAACCTTTTCTTTTTTTTCCCATTTGTTTTTTTTTCCCCAAGTGCTGATAATGAAACAAATATTTTTTCTGTTGTATGGAAGGGAATATCATTGAAATCTGATTCTAGGGAGCGATAAGTTATAGAAACGATGGAGATGGTTAGCATATGTCTAGACCGTCTCAGTCCACAAGCCAAAGGGCTATGTCATTGACTGATCTATAATCAGTGTGAGATATTCAGTAGTGAAAGGGCAGGAAAAGCAAGATATTTCATTTATTCTGAGGAAACCAAGGTCAGTTTCTGAAGTTAAGGCTGATTTATGCTATGGTATGGATTTACCCTGATGAAAATTTGAACCAACAGAGAATCAGGTTTTTCTGCACTCTTACCTATGCTTTTCTCTCATTAAAGGAAAAAGAAAAGCATACTATGAGTTAACATTTTTCGGGAGACAAAAATTTTGTTTAGTTTAGGGCTCTGTTCAACAGAAAATGGGTCCCACTTGTCAGTCCTTGAAAAGTCCTACTAGCTATGGCAACAAAGTTCTTGTGTACATCCAGGGAATTTCGATCCTTCTTGTTTCTCAATTCTTTTTTTAAAATAATTGTTCCCACTGGGAGACAGGTGGTTGAACCCATTCTGTTCGGGCTGCGCTAACTTTATGGCCTATACATGGAGCTGCATAGCTGGAGAAAGGACAGATGTAGAAATAACAATGCAAAGAAATTAAGAACTGTAGGGGAAGAGATAAGATGAGTACATTTTCTTCAACAATTTGGGCACATCTGAGAAAATACTGTTTTTACTAGCTTCCATGGTATGATTCCTTTGTGACAAAAAGGACAGACCTATGGCACAGTATAATATCATGTACTATTATAGCCTTGCTTAATAATTGTAGTTGGTTTCCACTAAGTAGCAATTTTTTTTCAATGTTTAATTAAGAAACATTGATTCAACTGAAGTCTCCCCCTCAGAAAATAATTTTTAATGAGAATTTAATTATGACATAATGAAATGACATAACAGCCAGCTACAGATCTTATGTCACTCAAAATAGTAAATTAAGGTTGAAATTCTGTATTTCTCCAGTTTCTAATTCAGGTGTTTAACTAACTCTGCAAGTGAAAAGATTCTTAAATCTGTGTTACAATAGATTACCTTGTGGGATCAAAATGATACAAATGCTTTAAACCTATTCAGAATTCTTTGCATTCATATTAAATAAAGTATAATCACCTTAAATGGGCGCAAATGGAACGTCTTAGCTGCAGAAATACAGGCAGCTCTATTCTACATAGCAATGCTAAAGTGCTTTGTGTTTTGTTACCTTTCTCACATTCTGATACCGGGATATCAATAATACATGCACAAGCAGATTTATCTGTACTTTGCAGATATATGAAATCTAGCTATTTCTCTCTCTCCTTCCTCTAGCAGCCTGACAAATAAGAAAGTGGTATATATTTAATATGGGGCACCATACTAAGCATGACCATTGTCAGCCTGGAATGTGATTTCATCTTCAATTGTGTGACTATGATTTCGCATTTCTTTCTATTAACAAGTAGCATATATTCCAAGGATGATTCATCAGTATTCCTGAAGTGTCTTATTTGTATTAATTATAATTAATGTTAAAAAGTGATACAGACTTAGATTTAATTAAGCCATGCGCTCAGTTCTTCACCTCACATATAACATTAATTGAGCAGAGGTTAGGGTCTTGCTAAATTTTTAATTGTTCTTATAAGTACCATGAAAATTCTTTTAATGTATATTGACTTTTTCAAGACATGACAAGGGCTTTGTGAATCCCTACAAAGACAGAAACTGATTAAATTGTCATGGAAATAAAGCTTTGAAATAGAAAAGGAAACAACACTCAGTAAAGTGTTTATTACACCTCACTCTTATTTGACACTTGCCTAAATGCATTTTATCTTTTCTTTTATATTTAAAAGTTTTCAGAAGCAGTATTGTCATAATTTTCCTTTTGCTGATCTAAAATGGACTCATGCCTTATCTTTCACATATAGAAGCACATGTTCAGTGAACAAAGGAGGGGGGCAGAAAAGCTGGAAACCTGAAGAACACCAGTGGGTTGTTTTGTTGCAGGCTGAGCTCGTGCAAAGCACAGATGAGCAGAAGGCAGGAGCCTGTAGAGTCTTGACAATAACAAAGAGAAAAAGGCTGAGAAGAAAAGGTCAGTGGAAGAGAAAGGAGAGAGACTATTTTATCAGCTGATTTAAGATCTAATCCTCTCTCACATACCAAGGCTAAATAGATGCTCCTGCTACCTCAGTGTTTAGGAGTAATGGCCTCCTCTGTGCTTGTTACCTCTCCATACTGTGGCCTCTTGCATTAAAAGTTAACCTTTCTTCTTAACTGCTCCTATAGTAAGCTGTGAAACTTTCTAAGCCTTTTATTGTCCAAATGGCAAGGAAATATTTTTTCTATTAGTTTACAATGAAATTTTGCAGTGTCACAATTGAGACCATTGAAAATATGATATTGGTATATTTTTCAAATTATTAAGATAACTCTGCACACTAGAAATATTTCCTTCTTGGAACATATAAAGCAAGATGCTTTAAACCCAGAAACAGAGGAACTAAGACCAGTGAAACTGCCTCAGTAATTTATTTTGAAATATTTTACTGTAGTCCAGAAAATTGAAAAGGCATACAGGAATTAGTATTATACTAAGCAGCATATTTATTCCTAAACATGCTGAATTAACATATTTTTAAAAAGTGTCTTGTCTTACTACATTTTTTTAATATACAATATTCAGAGCACCTCTGAATTAGGTGAAAGCACTCGTGAGTCAATCTCTTTGATAATGTCTCAATTTCATATAGGAAGCTAGGCATAAAACAGTTTTCATAGCTAGGAGTGAACTTATTACAGAAGACTTGGGTTTGAAATGCATGAAAGCATTTTTACTTTTACTTACAGATGAAGCTTGATTTGTCTCCACACCTTGAGCTGAACAAGGTTTTGACCAATCTAAAGGAAACAAGGCCTATAAAACTGTACTGTAGCAACAAAGGAAGGAAAGTACTGAATTCAGAATAATACTGGAATTCCAGTTTTGAGTTAGAGTTTTTAGGTATTAAAATTTTCAGTGCAAAATGTATTTTCTGTACATCCGTATTTTCCAATTTCCATAAGCTTTTATTCTTTTAGCAGGAGTGCTGGCAATTACAATTCTTGACTTTAATGTTGTACTGGGTTTACTTGTCAAGGTTTTGCTAGCGGGGGGTGCTGTGGGGGTGGCTTCTCTAGGAAGACCACATAAGTTTCCCCCAGGTCAGAAAAGTCCAGTTGTAGCCATTTCTGAGAAGGACCTGCCCCTGGTCAAAGAGGAGCCCATGAACAAGATTTGTGGTGCCTTTGTGATAACATATTAAAGAAAGCATAAAAAAAAAAGTTGCTGTACAACAGCTGCGAGAAAGGAGTGAGAAAACGTGAGAGAAACAGCCCTGGAGACATCAAGGCCAGAGAAGAAGGAACAAGAGGAGGTACTCCAGACACAGAGCAGAGATTCCCCTGCAGTCCATGGTGAGGACCATGGTGATGCTGGCTGTGCCCATGCAGCCCATGGAGGCCCATGGCAAAGTAGATAGCCACGCTAGAGTCTGTGGAGGACCCCAAGCTGAAGCAGGCTCCTGGCAGGAACCGTGACTTGTGGAGAGGAACCCACAGAAGAAGAAGTCTTCTGGCAGTAGCTGTAACCTCATGTGGGAGTAGTATCCTCCTGAAGGACTGTACTTCATTGAAAAGGAACCCACAGTGAAGACTTTCATGAAGGACTGTCTCCCATGGAGGGATCTCATGCTGGACCAGGGAAAGAGCATGGGGAGGAAGGAGGGACATAGATGAAGCATTATGAAATAACCACAACTACCATTCCTGCTCCACATGGGGTGGAAGGGATAGCAGGGGGCAAGAAGGTAAAAGAATTGGGAGGGAAATCAAACCTGAGAGGAAGGGAAGGATGGGAGAATTTGGGTTTAGTTTTTTTTCTTATCTCTAAGTATTTCAAAGTATCCTCCTCTGCTACAAGCAATTGACAACAAATTAAGTTAATCTTCCTCAAGTCAAGTCTGCTTTGCCCATGTTGGTAATAAATAAGTAATCTCCCTGTCCTTATATTGACTTATAAGAGTTTAATTTTACTTTCTCCCACTGTCCTGTCGATAAATGAAGTGACAAAGCAGCTTGGTGTGCACTTGCCAGCCAGCCAAGGTCTATTGACCACAAATAATTTTATGAATAATATAATCCCCTTAGAGGTCTTGGACTACAGAGTAAAAACAATTTTTCTGTTTTTACTGAAGAAATATTTTTGTTTTTGTGAGTTGTTGCAAGCTTGTAATTTATTAGAGAATCTAGGATTCTCTAATAAGATAACTTATTTAGAGAATCTAGGATTTTAGCAAATTGAACAATAATATTTAATATTAAATATTAATAATATTTAATTTATTATAATATTAATTATAATTTATATTTTTAGAAAAATATACTAAATGTATAATCAGATGCATTGACTAGATGTATGGCTATGCTTTCTTTCTGTTCATATGTACTGGTTTGAAAGCAAACCAGAGAGAGACTCCAAGTCAGAAATACAATTTAATAGGAAAAATAAAANGTTGAGGCAGTGATCCTGTCAAAGGGCCTGGACTTCCTCAGAAGGCCCAGTGGCAGCCGTGTAGCTCTTGTCCTCGGGAAATCCAGGAGGTAAGGGCGGACTCTGATGTTCCAAACCTCCGAGTATATACAGACGGGAACACTTAGTTCCTCCTCCTGGGCGGAGCATCTCACAATGGATGGTGAGTCATGAGGCAAGGCATTGATGGGCCCATTAACAGAAGATAGCCCCCTAGAGGGAGGATGGGTCATGGGAGAGATAAGAAACACTGCCCCACCTGGTTTCAACAGCTGGCCCATTAACAGGAGATATCCCCAGAGTTAATCAGGGATGAGTCATGCAAGAGGTGGGGAACACTGCCCCACCGGTTTTTTTAACAGTTTATGAAGATGGTGATAGAATACATAGCTTTGGGCACATCTTACATTGTAACCTAGGACATTATATTAACACATTGCAAAGGGAAAGAAGTTAATGGGAAAACAAGAGTCAATGTTTAATACTATTTACTCCTAGGACCATAGTGCAGCAAATAGGCGACTTCAGATAGTAAAGATCATGTTCATTGATTACTGCACTGATCATCTGGTTTTTGTTGGGTTTTTTTAATATACTAATTATGTGAAGACTAAGTATAAAATGTACAAATAGTAATGTTGAAGTTTACATTTGCATATCATAGAAGGGTTTGTCAGAAGACAATCCACAAATTCAGACTAGATACAGAATTTTGAAAATGCTGTATTTGAGTGAGTTCTGGACTCAGACCATCATAATATTATTGACACTAAGAAAATTGTGAGAGATAAGTGGTTATTCTATGCAGCAAGCAGGGAAAAGTATGTATTGGTCCTGTTAAATGTTCAACTCATATATATTTGCTTTAGGAGTAGAGAGCTTAAAAAATTAATATTGACTTATGCCCATTAATTTCTTTCCATTTGCCATTCACCTCCCTAGATGTGAAGCTCTGAGTGTGAAGGAATGTTTCTGAAAAAATAAAAACTGGAAAAGGGAGGTGAAGGAACCTGGAAACAAGAAAGTCAAGGCTTCTCTAAATAGCTTTACTTTGGAATATCAGAAGAACATAAGTCTATATCATAAAAATAACTTCCTAGAAGGAACATTTTCCACAGACATCGTTGTGGTCATTCAAGTGCGGATTAAAAACCATTCTGAAGAGATATTCAATTTGGTGAAAAGAAAAAAGGACTTGTTAATAATTTCTTCCAGTAATAATATCTCACATATTGCTATTTGCTAAACCTAGGGTGTTCTGTCTCCCTTTAATTACTGAATTTCATTTCTCCCACGTAGGTGCTACGACAGTTTATACATCTTCTAATATAAATCACTGTAAATGCAAACTGGAACCCAAAGTAGTATGAAAAATTGTGACTAGTTGCCTGTCTTTCTTAATTCCTCTCTTATGAACTAAGATTTGGAATTTCTCTAATTTTGCTCTTCATCTATATGTGTTCCCTAATTTGCTGCTTGCTTCCTTAGTCTCCAACCTATTTTGCATTGCCCTATGATTTTTTACTTCAGATACATGTTATTGGAAAAAATCAAGGATGAAGGGCCCTTGACCTTGTAGAACTTCATGAGGTTTGCATAGGCCTGTGTCTCAAGACTGCTAAGGTCCATTTGGATGGCATCCCATCCCTTCAGAGTGTCAACTGCATGAATGCTTGGTGTCACCCGCAGAATTCCTGGGGGTGCACTCAATTTTCTTGTCCATGTCATCAGCAAAGATGTTCAACAGTGCCAATTCCAATAGCAACCCCTGAAGAGCAACGCTACTCACTGGTCTCCATTGAATATCAAACTGTTGACTGCAACTCTTTGAGTGCTTATGAAGTTCAACAAGGCCAAGTCTAAGGTCCCACATCTGTGTCAGGACATTCACAAGCACTATTCTAGTCTGGAGGAAGAATAGATTGAGAGCAGCCCTGAGGAGAAGGACTTGGTGCTGGTAGATGAGAAACTTGGCATGAGTCGGCAATGTGTGCTTGCAGCCCAGAAATCCAGTTGTGTCCTGGGCTGCATCAAAAGCAGCAGGGACAGCAGGTCAAGGGAGAGGATTCCATCCCTCTGCTCTGTTCTGGTGAGACCCCACCTGGAGTACTCTGTCTAGCTCCAAGGCTTCCAATCTAAGAAGAATATGGGCCTGTTGGAACAAGTCCAGAGGGGGCCATGACAATGATCAGAGGGCTGGAGCACCTCTCCAATGAAGACAGGTTGAGTTGGGAGTTGTTCAGCCTGGAGAAGGAAAGGCTCCAGGGAGACCTTATAGCAGCCTTTCAGTACCTGAAGGGGGCCTACAAGAAAGCTGGAGAGGGACTTTTTACAAGGGTATGTAGTGAAAGGACAAGGAAGAGTGGCTTCAAACTGAATGAGGGTAGGTCTCGGTTAGCTATTAGGAAGAAATTCTTGACTGTGAGCATGGTGACACTAATGAGGTCACTTCAAACTGAAAACATTCAATGATTTTAGGATGTAGGATATGGTAGAAAGATTTCAACATTTCATTAGCTTCCAAATCTCATTTCAGCACAACAATGTAGGAAGCTCATGTGTGATCATTTCCACATGTTCTCTTTTAATCTTCAGTCATGCATTCAGGCACCCAGAAAGAGCTTACAGATTCATCAGGTTGAGGTTCATTCTTAACTGCAGGGTATATCCTCATGTGTGTTTCTGTTATACCTTACCTCTGGTAGCTTTGTTAATTACTGGGGGACAGGCTGTGAAAAGTGTTTCTCACTTAGACCAGTTCTGTGAAACTTCCTCTTCCCCTTGGGTATAAAGTCAAGCAAGTTATTTCAGACCACAGATGTTGTGTCTCTCCCCCTCCCATTCAGACATTTGTTTGTAAAGTGAGACAGCAAAAGTCTCTATCCCATCTAGGAGCAGTTTGTTACACTCTGAAGTAATAGAAGTCAGCAGTTTCTGTGAAGGGAATACAAAAATATTGTCTTACAGTGACAAATTGGTTTTTCATTTATTTATAGATCAATATGGACAGTGCCCCCAGGGATATAAGAGGATATAATGATTATATTTCTATCTGTGCAGGAAGATAACGTGGGATTTTGTTTCATCAGTTCTTCAGTGGTTTGGACTCTTTCTTCTAAAACAGCTGTCAAAATAGTTTGAATTTTATAAAAGAGAAGGATGGAGTTAAAGGTTTTTACTCTATTTGGAATGATATGTCTTAAAGGTAGGTAGTTCTGTCGCTCTTATAGATGCACTGGCACAACGTTGTAAGCAAGGCAAGCATTGCAGGAAGAGGGGATGTCCTTTATGATACCAACTGCTATAGATGTATGCACGTGTTTTTTTGTTGGTAAGTTCTGGGGACAGGGCTTATGTGCCCTAAAAATATCTCAGTAATTTTCTCCCTTCTACTCCGCATCAAACAACAGAAAAATTTGAATTGCTGGTTGTCGTACAGACATTTACCAGGAAAAAATTGATCTTGCCTGGTAATTATATAGGTGAAACTGAACATCTACATGTTAGAAAGATTTCATGCCTAAGATGAAGAAAATAATGGAAACATGAAATTAATGCTAGAATATTGTTGACAAATAGCTTTTCCATCTCTGACCACTTAAGCCACTTTAAAAATTGATCCTGAGAAAATCCATAAGCATCATAGTTTCATGGCCTCAAGCAGACATACTCCATACTATTTCCCTACTCTCAACTAATAGCTTAATGTTCCAGGAGTGATAATTTTCTACTTGTCTCTCTCTTGTGAGCATTAATAACCATATCACCTCCTCCTCTGCTTCCACATCATCCTCCTCAACCTCTGATCCATAGGTAATAGCCCTCTCATCTTTCAAATTAGTCTAATTTGCCTAATCCACTTAAATTTAGAGTAATTCTCAACATCAATGGTGCATTTCTATTTGAGAACTAGATGCACATCTGGTTTTCTCCAAATATTTCATTGTGACCAGGAAATAATATACTATGTTTTGGCTATGCACTATTTTTAAAACCATAATTTCAGACACATTTTAATTATTTA
Source organism: Eulacestoma nigropectus (assembly GCA_013397775.1). Lineage (NCBI taxonomy): Eukaryota > Metazoa > Chordata > Aves > Passeriformes > Eulacestoma > Eulacestoma nigropectus. Next base: position 137,507 of record VZTE01002938.1, read on the forward strand.
ATGCCTGCTTATTTCAGTTTATTAATCTGCACTTGTTTTAATGTAAGAAATGTTAGCAGTAATAATTTGAAACATTTAAATAGTAAAGAAAAATGTTTTGCTCACTGTCACTGAGACTGATATTATCAAGCTTGCTGATTGTATAAAAACACAAATATAAAATAAAATTACCAATTAACACTTGGAAAAATAGATAAAGCAGAAAAATGAAGCAGCTATGGGTAGGGAAAGTACATGGGAGAAAAGTACTGATTTTCCCAGAGTTTCACTGGCTATGAAAACTCCAGGAATAATTAGAAAAGACCAAAGAGATTTATTAGGTGATCAAATAAATACATTGTTTCAATTGCTTATTTGCTTGGATGAAGCGTGAGTAATCTCCTTAAGGGTATGACACATTAAGATCTTGCTTTGTATTTTGAGATACAGAGGGAATTAATTAATTAAAAACATCTGGAAACCTGGCTAGAATTATTTCCAATCAATTAAGAAAATGATTATTTTGAATAATTAACTATATTTATTTTGACTGGTTTTTTAGGGTTGTTGAAGGCAAAGTCAGAGCAAAATTTATTTCTAAAGCAATTTATTATACAATGTGTGAGCTTTGTCATACCAAATATTAGACTTAAGACGTGCCACAATATATGTGATCTTAATGGGTTATACTTTTGTTTTTCAAACAGGGAGCTTTGTGAATTTTTAGTAAGATTAAAAAGTATGGAAGAAAAATAAAGAAAAACTGAGTTTTAATTCTATTGAATAGCTTTAGTTATTGAAAGGCATAATATAGGCACTGTTCATCAAATGGTTTCTCATTAATATGTAAGTCATGAGAAAATATTTCTGAGTCACATTACTGTATATATGAGTCATAATACTATATCCTGCTTGAAATCACCATTGACTTCTCAATAAAATGTGTTAGGTCATCAAGATCCTGGCAAAATAGTACTTTCCTCTCAAATTTTCATATTAATTTAGGTAGCTAATCTGTTTAGAAACAATAGGAAATGATAAGTTTTAAATCAACAAGTATAATGATATTAAAATATGCACTGCAATTCTGAATGTGTAACAGGATTATTGTTTTATTATGCAAATTAATTTATAACCTTCTTTGTTATCTTGAGATGTATTTGGAGGTTGATTTAAAAGCTGATATTAAAGTGAAATATGTTCGCTGAGCCATATCAAGGACATCTAGCTGAAAGTTATACTATTTTAGTACCATTGGTGACAATATCTTCCTGATGTTTCAATACTAACATCATTAATTGTCAAATTAACTATCTAAGGAAAATTTAATGTGGGTTATTGTTATGCAGGTGATATGTTGAGGAAGTTATTATTCTGCTGGTTTCACATTCCACACTGAGAAGGGAAAAAGAAGAAACATTTCTTCTTTTTTTTTCATTTATTCGTTGAAGATGTTACCCTTATTATATGTATTCATTCTTCCGAGTTTTAAAAGTATACTGCTAGCAAGTTTGGTGTGAAGACAAGGTCATTTAAGTTTTTAAGATCTATTGTTCACGCTTGGTGAATTCTCTAATTTATACAGTGCTGCTTATGAGTCAAGGATGTCTTATGATGTGCTAAGGACAAAGAACCTTAATCACATGGAAATACATGATAATGACCGATACCTACAAGTCTTCCAGTATAAACAATCTCCTGCTGAATAAAGAACACTGTCTTCTAACATCAAAAATCTTGAATACAATATTTCTTTCAAAAGTGAAAATATTCCTCATATACCCTGCTAGTTTTGTCATACAGATGTTGTGTCAGTTAATAAGTAGTGTAAATATTTTAAAAAAACAGAGTATAATTAATAGTTTTGTGACTTGATTGGTTTCTTTTTTAACTTCATATTTGTGTGAAAATGATATTTTTTTTAAAGCTGGAACATCTCCTGATCTGGGACTTAGATTTTCCTTTATCACTCTACTTGAACCTATTTATTTGAATCAAAAGACTATTACAGAATTAAATGTAAATTAGTTAACATGATATTTAAGTCTATTCTGTATATTTGTGGTAATTTCTTCCTAAGGACTAATACTGCCATTAACCCCAATAAAAAATAAATTCTGTGTTGTTTCTCCCACAGTAGTTTTGGGTATCCTAATCATAGAGACGAAGGACTTTGAAATTCTTATATAACTAATGTACATAAGAAATAGCTAATTCCCGTGTTTTATGTAAACGTATGAACAATTCTTTAATTTTCATTTAAAAAAAAATCATAGAGAACCCAATTCCTTATTCTTTGTCCATCTACAGAAATTAGTGGACTCAAAGATAGTGGCATCTAATAACAGAAATAATAAGAATGGCTCCAAATGATCAATCTCTTTTTATTTATGTCAGCAACTTTTATACTCATTTGAATATGGGTGTGTTTAAACACACAGTTTGCCATCAAAATGACTAATCTGGGGAATGCTTTTCTGGAACTGATTGTTTTTAAAATGGGCTGATGGGAGACTGCGGCGTAAACACCAATACATTTGTGCAGAATGAAAATATTAACTCAGATTGTTCTCCTCTTGAAGATGTGGATTTTTAAATGTATTTGCAATAGACCAATTTACTTGAAGAATTCTAAACTTAAATCAAACATGATTTTGTTGCAGCAAAAAGAACACAGTGTTGAGATTTTACTTATATTCATATATATTTTTATGTATATAATATATATACATACGAGTCAAAAGGAGAAATTAAAAATATCTTAAAAACTTGACAGACTGCTCTAAAGTAATTTCTTTTTACCTCTCATTTCATCATCCACTAAATCTTTGCCCTCCTCACTAAAAGACAATTCTTTCTTGCATTTTTGCTCCATCTAACCCTATTAAAACCTTCATGAAAGATTGAAGTACAGTAACTTATACATAGATATATGTATAAGTGTGGAGAAGAATTGATGTAGACATGAAATATTTTGTGCAATAACTAACTGCAACACACAGGCTTAAAAGCTCGAAACTATTTAGTTAAATAATCATTCTTCCTAGTGGTGTTCTTCTGATACACAGTTTTCTTAGGATCTCCAATATAACGTCATTTTGTTATCTGATAAAAAGTAAACAACAATACTTGTCCATTGTTTTTATAGAATATAAGTTATATAAAACAGTATTTGCCATTTCCATTTGATAGAAGAGTATATTTCCATGCCAAAATCTAGATATTTTAGCTTTGCTGATTAACTGTATGGATGATAGAACGATAGAGTCATAGATGAAGCTGAGTTGGAAGGGACCCATCAGGATTCTTGAGTCCCATTCCTGTTCTTGTGCCAGACATGCCAAGAATCACACCATGTGCCTGAAAGTGTTGTCCAAATGCTTTTTAAACTCATAATTCTACCATATAATGGTACAAATGACAATTCTACCATATAATTTTCTCCAGAAAGTAATGAAAAACCTTAAAATAGAATAAAAGAAATAAACTAACCATCAATAATCTCCAATTAAATAGATTGGAAGCATATCTTCATTAACATTCATTCAGTATTAATTCATTCAATATTAATACTTAAAATTTTTAAAGCAAATGACCATTCATGTTTAAGATCACTCCTGTAACAAAGGCCAGGTCTTGAATATTAAAGTACTGTTGAGGTAATGCATGTTGATTTAATCACAATCAGCTTTAGATTACATTAATGTTTCATTATGGTATGTCAGAAGTATTGATCTAAAAAAAATTTTGTAGGTTTTTGAGGGTTTTTTTTAATTAATGAAAGTACTGTTTCAGTGTAATTGACTGGAATATTGCAACTGTTGAGATGAATCCACTGTATGGAAATTTTAACTATGTCATTACCATTCTTCCCCCTTTTTCAGCTCTCCATCCTGCTTTCTTTGCTTTAATAATGGGGTTTTGACTGCTCTGGTTGGTTTTGTTAACTTTTCTTCACACTTTTTTTTTCCTTTTGTGCTTCTAATAACCTTCCTTACACTTCTTCAATGTTTGTCACTGATGACCAATATAAGACTTCTTAGACTATTTTCATGTTAAACATCAAGAGCTGAAAAGTGCCTTTCAGAAGGGACCCTTGTGGGGTTTTTTGAGATGTAATTATTCAGCCATTAGTTACAAGGTTAGATCTGTACCTGAGGACTAAAGGGGTCTAAAAGATAAGCAAAAGCTGTTCACTCAGGGTTGAGATCTGATTTAAACCCAGAAGAGCAAAGAAAACTAAGTCTCTGTGCATAAACCGGAAAGAATTTAGAAGGTTCAAAATATTCTCAAAAATGAGATTAAAACCAAATGAGGTTAGATGTTGGTGCCAAAAAATTGATGTATTTTATTTAATAGTAAAAAGAGGCAAAGAGAAGGAAAGAGAAAAGAAAGAAAGAAGGAAATAGGGGAAGAAGTGTGCGTGGGGGGTGAGGGGACAGGGAGAGAGTGACAGGGGTCAGGTGGAAGCAAATCACCCATCCAGGGGTCCCAGTGATGTCCCGTTGCTCCCCTCCATCTGCTCTTCTGGTGGTGAGGGTCCCCCGCTGCTGCAGCCACG
>VZTE01002938.1:142319-169815 GCA_013397775.1 Eulacestoma nigropectus
CCCCGGGTGAAGGGGCCCCTCAGTTGGGCTCCTCTGCACAGCGGAGGATGGGCGGTCACTGCCCCTCTCACCAGAGGCTTTTCCAGCACACACCCAAAGCCTCTCTCCCCCCACCCTTTGCTGCGAGGGTCTGTGCGAGCCTTGGTAGCTGATAGCCCTGGGGCTGTGGTCCCCACCCTGGAGGTGTTAAGCTTATGCTTTGCTAATGTCCCCAGCCCTTTATCTTATCTTCATCATCGAGCCGGTCCAGGGCCTCTCAGATCCCCACTCAGGGTGCTGCAGCTTTTGTAAAACAGTTTTAAAATTCCTTCATGAAAATGTTTTAAATCATAAACTACAATATTTCAGTCTCTGACACTCAGTAAAAGGCATCTTGCATTGACATCCACCACACTTAGAAGGAATATCTGTTGACCATATTTGAAGAAGCCTGTAAAGTTTTTCATCAAAACTGACAGCTATAAAGGGCCACTTTCCGGATATATTATGTCATTTTTATAAATTTCATTCATAGACTTGGGGCAGAACATGGATCTAAGTGTAAAAGAAATGCCTAATTGGTAGGAAAAGTGCCCTTGGAAACCAATTCAGGTAACTAGATGAATTTGAAGGATATGGTTAAGACAAAATATCCTTCGAGGTCATAGTACTTTTTGTTAGAAATATTTGTGCATCTTGAGAGACATATTGGTACAACAAAATTTCACGCATAGTATCCATCACTTGAGCAGCAGGTCCCTTTCTGTTCATCTTAATTGTGTCATTACATTACTAATCCAGCTTCCTGAACCTAAGTGTGCTGTGAAATGCTGAAACCATGAGGGAGCTGGCATTTAAACAATGTTAAGAGGTGGTGAACTACTATTACAATGTCATTTAAAAAGAAGGTTTACCTTTATATGTAGTTTTCCAGTTTAAAAGTATTTTCTTGTTGGGATAGACAAGGTGGAATTTCTTTTTCATTCTCAAAAGAAAGCATGATATTACTGAATATTTTTTACTATTGCCTCTAATACTTTTTCTGTGGTGTATTGTGTATTAATTGCAATACAAACTTATATGATTTTAATATTTCAATAGACTTCTCATTTTCTATTCCTGCTCACAATAATAGACAGAGCTTGGTATTGCATGTTAATTGCAGCATTTGTTTGAGAGGCAACTTAGGATCTAAATCACATGGAAAATTCTAACAAGTCTCATAACTTTGATCAAGATTTTTTTTAATCATCAGGCATTTTGTGTTATATAAAATATACAAAATTCAGGTCTTTTTCAGAGGCCAAATTTTATGCTTTTTATGGATTAATATGATGTAAGGAAAATTTCAGGTTGCACTGAGAACGGCTCACTTTCTCCAAGGCTAGATATCTTTAACCAATAGTTTTAAGCCCATCTATGCATATTCATTTTCATAATTGGAAAAATTAATTCACAATGCTTTTACATAATATTTCTATCTCCAGTATTCGCTCTGTTATATACATTAATATTTATATAAAGATAAACCAGTCATACTTCATTTGTCCCTTGCATGCTATATTTCCTAAATACCTTAAAATAATGTTCTGCAGAGCAGTTGTTATATATCCGTTCAAATTATTTGAGAAATATTGGAGTAAAATATTTGAAGAGAATAGATGGGATTTTTTTCTTATGAGCTGTTTTTGCAGGAAAGATCCAAATTTTGAACATTCAGTGGTGCAGGAATTTTGCCAAAACAAGAGGGGAAAAAGGAAGAAGAGTTTTCTTGGATGTACTTAATCTGCATATAGATAAGCTTCTTCACTTTGCGAATCATAAATATCAATCATTCATGTTCATCAGTGTCTTATACATATTCATTAGAACAAACTGTTATGCATGATTAAAGCTGTTACAAAATGGCAATACTGTGTTTTGTTTTTATCTCAGGCCTCTGTGTAGTGAAAACTCTGCTGGCTGTTTCCATCCCATAATCTGACAATGCTTTCTGCTATCTACAAAGAACCAAAATTCCATATGAGCTTGCATGGATTTGCACTCTGCATCCCAACCACTTAGGACTTTTTAAGTAGTTAGAAAGGGATCCTGAAGGTTTTCTATTTTCTGAGCAAAGATTTCAGCAGTGTTCAAAGGCAAGTTCCAAGCTTTTATGGATTAACTTGAAATAAGTGTTATTAACATGTTTATTTGCATGCAGGTACTGGGAGGAATGTTGCTACGTGGGAAAATGCAAGGGGATTTTCATATTTTCCCTAAATGTGTCTTGTGACTTTGTAGCTGTCCTTATACTTTCTGAACTTGCATTTGGACTCACAGACTGTGTGAAACTAGAGTTGGTAGGAGACTGTGGGGAAAAAAAGGCAGCCCCTCTCTTGCCCAATTATATCCTAGGACCTTGAATTGTCATTTCATTTCTCCAGTCAGTTGTGTAGAATATGAAGCTTTGCTGATTTTACTAGAAGTACAGCTGGGAAAGACAGGCCTAGAAAATACACAGGCAGGTTTGTGGAGCATTCAGAATATATTGCCCATCTCCGTTTGATCCTGGAAATTTAAAAAGCATTTGTTTAGTTCTCAGGCTTTCTGTGTAAGGTTGCTTCTTCAAAAGATCATGGTGATTTGGTTGTCAGCTGAAAAAAGTAAGCACTTCAAATTTTGGCCTGGAGGCAAACGTTTTACACAGGCTGTCTGCTCTAGATATTCTCAAACATAAAATTGATAATCACAATTAAATTAGAAGTGAAAAGTAGGGGTTTTTTTATTATTTCAGTTGAGTGAAGAAAGAATACATCGAGTGACTAATATTTCCTTGACAAAACACTTCCAACTTTTTGCCATTACAATTCCATTATAATGACCATTTGTCATCTAAAAATGGCAACAATTTTCTCAGTGAGTTAGTGAGACTAAAAAATATGTCTTGCATTAAACTGAATCACAGATCATAGCATTTTATTTTTTTAATATTCCAGCATTGATTGGAAAAAATATGCCTTATTCTAGACCTTCTTGGAAAGTTTATGTCTCAAGTTGGTCACAGCACTCCAGTTACATCTTTATTTGTAAAAAATCCCCAAAACATTTTAGGATTGTTGCCAATTTTACAAACAAAGTGTTTCTCTGTATAACTTAGTATCTCATTTGTTTTTCTCATAACATTGTGGTAATATTATTTCATAGTCAACTTTAACTTTTCTAAGACCTGAAGTTAATTTTTGGCAACCTGATGTCAGTCATTCTCAATCCTTCCATTTACATAAATATTTTTAGTATGTTTAGGACACTGAATCTTATTGTGATTATATTTTCTATGTTATTGTTCCAATGTATGGATATCTCTCTGAAGACTAGTCCTGCCTGCCACTGAGCCTACATGTATTTACTGTCATCTGCAGATTTAATATACATATCACTAAGTCTTTAAAAACATTCATGACATTTTGAATGGTATCAGATTTAAATACGATATACCTTCTGTATCCTCACAGTTTGTCAGGAAATAAATAATATAAAATTATTTTGATTATATTTTTTAAATGTACTAGTCAGTAGTAGCTTCAGATAATTCATGTGCCTCTAATATGCTGATGCAATCATGTGAAATACATTTTCAAGTGTTCCTATGGAGACTATATATTAATAGATGTCAATATGCATGATATCATTGTACTGTTCTATCCACAGTCTTTTATCCTCTTGAGAAAGCAATAAGTAAATTTCTTTGAAATGTTTTGTCCTTCACATTTCTCTTTGTTGCCTTCTAGATGTCTCTAAATTATTTCTTTCACTATGGAGACAATTATCTTTAAGATTATATATTTATAGCTTTCCACTTTTTAAGGTTAAACACTGTATCACTGCTTTTCCAAATGCTTGATTCGTCAGCTCTCCTCATCATTTTCTCAAAGACAACAGTACATGACTTTAAGCTTAACTCAGCCACTTCATCTCCCTAAGTATTCTAAGTTAAATTTCACAGAACCCACCAGACACCAAAAATTGTAATTGGACAGTTTCTAACCTTTTGCTTTAGCCTAGTCTAATTTCTTCTGTTAAATTAGGACATTAATTATGTTTGCCCACATCACCATAATTTTTGCCTATAATGGAGACTGAAACAAATTGGAATTCAACATTTCAGCCTTTTTGACTAAATAACACAAGATTTGTGTGTGTATCCTTGTTGGCAAAATTCTATAACTTTATTTTATCTATGTTATATATGGGGGAGATAATATGTTGCCAGCTGGTACAGCTATATTTGTTCACAATATTTTAAAGCAAATTAGAAACAAAAGTTTTAATTTGATAGCAGAATCTGTAACTTGGAACACATGCCACTAGCTGTTTAATATTTCTATTTAGAAGTTTTACTCTTTGGTAAATAAATTAGTCCACTACAGCAGGTGAGTGAAATTTAAAGGTGTTTGGAACGCAGTTGCATCAGGGTATTCTCTCTGGAGAAGTAATTTTATTCTTCTGTCCATCAAATCCATTTCAATTTCCCTTTAGTTAAACCTAGTAAAATCTTTCTGTTCGGAGACACTCAACAAGTCTACTTACTTCCTTCTTAACCTCTGCCTGGTTGTACCAAAGTGGTTCAGAAAGCATGACTTATTGTGTCTATACACTACAGACCTTGAAAGGGAGATCCACAGAATCCATCCATATTATCAAGACATTTTCTATTTGCAGCAGTCTGCTCATAAAGTAGAGTTCTGTCTGTACATAAAGGTGTTACATCTCTTTGGGCTTCAAAGACTAGGCTCAGTCCAGAAGTGAGATGCACACCTGTGAAAAGCTCTGAAATTGAGCAGTAAGTTATGATCCTTTAAGTAGAGAGAAAAGAAAAAAAAGAAAAAAAAAAAAAAGAAAATATAAGAAATTTGAAAGCTTGGCTCCTGTCTTCTCCTCAAGACAATCAAAGCTATAACTAATTTTCTCAGAAAACTTTTGAGGAGCTGCAGTATAGATTACTTTTAGCGAGGCCCTTCTATAATGTTAAATCTCTTTGAGATTCATAGGAATATATAGATAACAGCATTAATAGCCCTGGGGATAGTTCTGTATAGAAAAATTCTTGGATTCCTGCCTACGCTATCATAGGCCTACAATCTACTTCAGTTTTATTTGGCTTGGTTTTTACTGAATTTCTTCAGCTAATTTGCCAGGATTAATCTAGAATAATATATGATAATCTGGGATTAAATACAGGTTCCTTGCAGAAGCACACTCTAACTTCTAATTAGAAGCAGCAAAATTCGAATAAAATATTAATTAAACTTATGTTGGCATTCATAAAGAGGCATTCTAACAGTATTAGAGACTAATGAGTATTTAATTAAAACAAAAAGTAAAAGTAAAACAATGGGGACATAAAAAAGGTACAGTAGATGGTGATGGATGAAGAAAAGAAGGGAGGATAAAGGAGACGTGGTTAAATGTGGGCATATATTGGCAGAATGTGACTACAGCCACCACATTTTTTGCAGCTCAGCGCCAGGAAATTATGCGATTAAGAAGTAATCAATTAATTAGGGGTATATAATCCATGCAATTAATTGTATAAACACACCATTAATTAAGTGAGAAAATCGTGTAGGTACAGAGTCAATTAGGTTGTAAAACTCATTATAAGTAGAATACACAGGTAGTGGAGTGAAATCAAACAGGCAAAGTTTAAGGATTAAAAATTAGCTGAGCAAAAGAAATCAATAAATGGACAATCAACAGAAGCAATGAATCAGTTAAGCAGCATGAAATGTAATTGCATTATTAAAAGGGTCATCAATGAATCAATACATTTATTCTCTGGAGAGTGATGTGATCAGTAAAGTAAGGACAAGCAGTCCAGTCATTATCAGTAGGCAGTCAACAAGGCGTGAGAACAGCTACCTGGACAAAGTTTAGTGGGTGTTCTGAGTACCATCAGCAGCCACAGGAAAGTAGATTCCAGAAATATACCTTTCTTAATGTATTTGCCACTAGAGTAAAGCCCTAGTAACAGCAACAGCTCTTTGCAAATCTAAAGGCAAACAACATAAAACATTTCTTATTTTGCAATAAATATATTGCAATATATATAGATGCAAAAAAATTCAGTAGTGAAATTATAATATGATTCTAGTCAGTTGGGAAAAAGTAATAATAAATCTCAATGTTGTTTCAGGAATACTTGCTTTAGATTTTCAATCTTTTGTATTACAAATCCTATTTTGCTATTTCCATTATATAAGTAATCACCCAAACACCTTCTGTATTTGTTCATAGAGAGAAAAGTCATAGTGATATATTTTATATAAGCTACTGTGGTCACTTTTACTTATTTACAAATATTATAAGTTTGTTTAAATATTAGTAACTTTTTACAAGACTGATCATGTCAACAAATAAGTTGCGTATTTAAAAGAATTATTCTGCATTTTAGCTTTGTGTAAAATAAATGCATTTTGAAATAAACTAAGTGATCTGTGATTTTTATGGTAGAGATAAGCATTAGAGGTTTCAAATGGCCTGGAAAGGGCTGTGTAAATTCCTTCATATATCTCTTCCAGTTAATTTAATTGCCTGACTTTCAAAAGTCCTGTCATTCTCACACTGCTCAAAAATTGTCAGTGACACTGATTTGTGTGAAGATCTTGTAATGAACATTAATTTCATGTTCTAATTTCTGTTCTTCTTAATTTGCACTTGAAACCTAATTTTGGAATTGAACTTCATTCAGAGAAGGTGAAGTACTTCTATATTACAATATACTGTGGTACACAAAATTGCAAATCTTGGAAATATCATTAACCAGGAATTAAATCCTGAAGTACATGCAGAAAGTTCTAGTCTAGAAATATTGAAAAATGTTGCAATATTACTCAAAACGTTGCATTGCCAACCTAAGGATTTCAGATTTATCATTAGAGTGAAAGATACCATAGCATTATTAATGTCTGGAAATTCTGAGCAGAAGCATGCAGTATAACTTGCCTTGCCACGAGACCACAAGTTCCTGGTGTTCAGAAGACTATGTACAACCTTTCAGGTTTTGCATAGGATCAGTACAGAAGCAATGTGCCCATTAAGCCTCTTCATCAAAAGGAGGAAGACAATTCACAATTGTAAATAAACAAAGAAAAAGCAAACATACTGCCTCTGAATGCAAGGCTGATATCAGAAAAACTAAGCAGGGACAGACCTAATTTGATAAATTTTCTGTATAGGAGAGTTTCATCATAAAACACCTTTTTTTTTTGTGTCTAGAATACAGTTAAAACTCTTCAGGGCTAAACGTTTCCCTGTACACAGGAACAAATTTTGTGTGTCTCTTTGAGCTGCTCAGGATAGGGAAGATCTGGGTTCCTTGCCCTACAGCAGTCTACCCATCAGATCTGTCCCCAGACCTCTAAATAAATGAATGCTTAAGCTTCTTTGTCCATGAGGTAACTCAGGAGATCAAGACTTTGGAAAAACCTGTAGGAAAGTGGAGTCTTAGTTAGAACCTGGTCAATCATGAGCATTGATATATCACACAATTTCACATTTTCACAATTACAAATCAGATAGGCCAAAGACTAATAAAATTTAGTCCTTTTCCTGATATCAAGCCCCTAATACTTTCTCTAATATCAAGACAAGTATATTCGAAAAACCTGTCTAGTGATTTCCTAAATGGGAACCTCTTGGTTTGAGACCTCGAACAGCATTGGTGTGCTGCATTTAAAATGTATATTTTTCTAAGCTTTTCTAAATGTTTGTTTCATCATAATCATAGCGTAATTTATAATTATTTCTTTAAATAGCAATAAGAATATCCAGAGATACGACTAAATTGAAAACTGTCCTATATATACACCTATGGAAAAAATACATATGTGTATACTGATAAAAAACCTTTGGGTCATAACAAAGTCTTTCAAAAGAGCTGATATACTACTAAATCAGCTATAACAATAGTTTGACATTTCATTATAAGCTGCAGGGACTGAACCTAATTTTTTAACATTTAGGTGTCCACAGCTGGTTCTAATGACAGAATTAGTGATTTGCAAAACTTCTCAGAGGATTACAGTTGTATCAGTTGGAGTTTGCGATATTGCATTCTAAATTTCATTCCAAAATATTATTAAATATGACTCACAAACAGCTTGAAAATTACTTGCAATATATTTCAGAATACTTCAAACGAGGTTTGAGACATCAATAAACAACAAAAATTAAGTAGAAAACACTTGAATCCCCCCTAGGGTTCTCATATCACTCTCCTTTGCTGGCAAAATATCTTGGGCATTATGTGGTACAGGAATAATTCCTATATTTTAAGCTAACTGTAATATGACATTCTTTTTCACATTTACTAATAGCAAGGAAAAAGTTATAGGGCAGAAAACAAACAAACAATTCAGCATCATACTTTACTTGGCATATATAATACAGTATATATATGATTTTATTTCAGAGGAAATAATGTTTTAAAAAATAAATGGAGTTCGTTCTCTCAATTCCCAGCTCCTGGAATCTTCTTCCACTCAGTGATGAGACTTAACGAGGACTTTGGTCCATCTTGGTGCAATACTCTATTCATGATATATTCTGAATCATTTCCACAATATAAAAAGTCAGCAAAAGTAAAAATTGTTGACTGACAATACCATTTAGATATGCAGTTAATGACACCTAAGAGAACAGAGTAAAACATTCCATAAAATGACACGTGACTTAAAAGATTTTAAAAATAAAATGTTGGTTTCTGTGGATTCAATTACCTCCAGTACAAGTGTATATATGTAAAACTAAGTGTAGTTAGGTATTTAGAAATAGAAAATTTCCCCTTGTAATTAAAGATACTATGCCACCAAGCAGGAATTTGATCACCAAGAGGCAGATTTGCATTTTTTGTAAGCTATCCTAGCTTTCTGAGCAATTTTCTACTGATGTAAGCCCGCACTTTAATTAGGACACTTAGACACCCTAAATGGAGGTTTAGCCTCTGTATTTTACTCTTTGAATGAAGATATTGTGATGTTTATATGTTGCACTACATAAACTTATCAATTTTTATTTGCAATATATAGCTGTTTGAATTATAAAAGATAAATATTTTTGAATAATCTGACACAAACCTGTGTATAATTTTAAAAAATAAAGAACTTATAGCCACAATAACTTTTTCTTTTGTATTAATGCAATAGAAAAGCACACTGATAGGCTTAATTATTTAAATTTTGTTTTTTCCATTTGCCTTCTGATATCAAGGTACTTGAAGATGACTAATTATGTTGGATGGGCTGTTACACTTCGCATTAAGTGGAAACTTTGCCAGTTGGAGACACTAAAGAGGTTTGACTAAAGTTTCTTGGTGTATCAATTGTTTTCTGTTTTCAAACTGGATTCTGTTAGAGTATTTAGGCACTACTCAAGTACCACACATTAGCAAGCAAATGCTCAAAGCTGATCAGTACTAAGAAAGACTATTTTCCCACGTATTTAAAATATATTTGGCTTGTTGCAGTATAAATACAAGATTTATTTAACACAGCTTTTGTTTGTATTATAAACAAATTTGTTCTAAAGTATATATTTGAGAAAACCTTATTAGCATCTTCAAAAAGGGCATGAAAGGAGATCCAGAGAACTAAAGGTGATGTGATAAATCTGAGCCAAAAAATAACAGAATGCATCCTCCTGAAAGCTATGTATTGGTTATATGGAGGAAGAGAAAGTGATTAGGAACAACCAGCAGCTTGTGTCTAAGCAACCTGATAATGTTCTACAATGAGATGACGGCTCCTGTGAATGAAGGGAGAGTAGCAGATGTTGTTTGCCTTGACTTGATCTCCCATTCTATCTTTTCAGCCAGTCAAATACAGTTTGGGAAGGTTGGCTGCCAAATGCAGTAAAAATGTTCTAAACTATTGTGCTCCAATGCTTGAAGTCAACAAATTGTATAAAGTCAAACTTGCGGCAAGTTATAAGCAGTGTTCCTCAGGGGTCAATACTGTTTAGTGTCTCTAACAATGACACAGTTGGTGAGAGAGAGTGTACCCTCAAGAAATTTTAAGGATGACACCAAACTGTATAAGGTTTGTGGATGTAGGAGGAAGAGTGATCGATATTCCATAGGACAGGGCTGCTGCAGAGCAACCTTGACCCGGGTGAAACAGGCTGATAGAAGCTACATCCTGCAGTTCAACAAAGAGAGATGGGAACTTCTGCTTCTGGTTTGAAATAAACCACATGTAGGCTGGAGACAGAGTAGCTCTACAAGATTCACAAAGAACTTTGAAGGACTTGACAGTCATGGTAGACAACAAGCTGAATGTCATAGAGCACAGACACTGAAATACTATTTTACAGAGCTGGACAAATGAAAGAATAAATGGACTGTTTCTGAATAAACAGCTCCTGCTAAAAATGTAACTGTGCTATTTGTTATGTAATGACTTTATTGAGTTGCTTTTCATTTTTCTAAATGTTTACTTGAAAGCTAATAATCTGTGCAGCATTTTCCATCATTAGGCAGGTATTATTTTCATGTTTGAAATAGTTGTTATTGAAACTCAAAGCATAAAAAAGAGCATGTGACTCACGCAACCTAAATAACTATAAATATCCTGACAGTTTGAGTACAACACTAAAAATATTAAAAGTCTTGAGTTGTAAGTTATTTGAAAGAACCTATATAGTTCTGATTTGCCAGACCATTATGTTTTACTTCTACCTTCCCCAAATATATATATAATGCTGTTTTAATAGTTCTGAAAGAACTGTTGGCAGGATATTCTTTGCAATCACCTTTGTAGTTATTCTTCCTCACCTATGGTTATGTTGTGATCACAGGAAAAATAAAACATAAAATAATAGTGTGCATTTGGGAAGAGAAATCCTTAAGTGCACTGAGGTTCAACATCTACACAAACATAGAAGGCACAATAAGATTCAATGTAAATGGTGATATTCACCCTTCACCTGTTCTACAAATTCTATTCCCATATTTTCACCCTCAATGAGCATATGTTGATAAAAAGGAGTTTGTCTGCCTTTTCCACACCTCTGTTTTTTCTAAATTCATGCATGGTCAAACAGTTTTCTTCCACCTTGTTTGCTTGCAATCAAAAGGGTGTTTCAGTTTCTTACACTGCACAGTTAGGCTGTGACCTACATCTATACCATGAAGAACTATGAGGGAGACTGCTTGCTAATGAATTTCACTTCCACCTGCTTCCTATTAATGAGGATTTGCCGTGAATTCTCAGAGACTCTTACAAGTAATCACGTTATTTGAAATTGAGGCATTTACTTAATGCTTATTCAATTTCCTGTGCTGAATGACAATTCACAATTTTCTTTTTTTTTTTTTAATCCATATTGAACAATGTTATTTAACCACGTCCATTTTTTTTCCCCTCTTGAGAATAGTTTTATAATAAGACTGAAGTGTAGTTGTGGGCTTATCTCAATTATGAGAAAAATGCCTTTCACAATGTAATTATTTCACATTTAAAGTCCAACCATTTGGATTATGTCCCAATGTGCTCAAGGCATATTTCTTGTTTAAAGTGTTCAACCGGACTATAGAGTGCATTAATTCTGGATCATCTATTATTGATTTGTGGAAGGCAATAGCAGAACAAATCATTACATTTCATTACAGTAAATATAGGAAATTAGTAATAATACTATGATATGCAAACAACAATATCAAATACCAACATTTATCTTAAAGTCCTGTAATAGTCACTGTTCAAAGTCATCTTTTTATGACTGTTTGCAAAGAACCAAGTACAGTTTGAACATCAAACTTTAAAAGCTGGAGCTAAAATTTTGTGTTAGGCAATGTAATTGAGAAAAAGCCAAATGGTGTAATAAAAGGAGAATATGAATAGACATTTTTACTCTGTATAACATCAGCTAATATGGGATGATGGGACAGACCACAAAGTGGGGATCCACAGTATGATCAAATGCTGACCTACCTCAATTTTGTAGGAAATACCTCTTTCAAAAAGAGATAAAAGCATCTATATACTGTCCAGTATGTACTTCTTCACTTAAAAGTTTCTGCTATTGTAAATATATCAGAATTACACACATAGTTACAATGATCCAGTTTTCTGTAAACGTCCACGACTTTTACAGACTTCAATATTATTTGTTAGATGGAGCTATTTAAACTCTAGTTGGATGACTGGAGAAGAAAGTTACTGAAATAAAAATTGAGGACTCAGGGTGCAAAGAAGAAAATGAGTACCAGAAGAAAAAGAATATGACTCTACTTAAAAAAATCTTAACTATTTTGAAGCAGTAAAATTCACCAACTTCTGTTTTCTTCAAAATTAAGAAAAATTATGTAAGAAAAAACCTCAAACACTTTTGAAAATATTTATGGGTCTTAACTGGAGATGATGAGAGCATAAAACACTGAGAAAACTGAAGTGTAAGAGGCTTGTATTACTCCTTCTATTGTTGTTACTGAATTGCAAGTGTCCTGAGAGAAACAGCTTATTCAAGAGAAATGCTTGAAGAATAGTCTGAAACTGCTGTTAAAGTCAGGCTTAAGAATATAATTTTCCTATTGAAAAGTGCTGCTTACTGAGGACTCTTCCTCTACTTGTATTTACTTTGTTGAAAACTACAAAAGGTTTCAAGAAGAACAAATATTAGCTATTTTGTTGACACTTACTGTCAAACTCTTGTTGAGAGTGATTAGTTAGATGGAAAAACTTTTTTATAAAGCATAGTAAAGCACTGTTCTTTCCATTTGAGATAGGTGCTGGAGAAGATGGGAGATCACTTGAAAACTTCAGGAACATCTTGGTTGAGTGTGGTAGGACTGATAAGTGCATAGCTGTATGGCTGATAGGAAGAGGAACCGGAGGAACAATGAAGATACATAAAAACTTAGAAGATCTCTCCATCTGCACTTCTGGGTGCTGCCTATGTATGTATACACTTTACAACCGTGGAAACAAGGCCCATATTTTACAGCATACGTGCACATGGGCCATATACAAATGTATAAACTCAGTTGAAATACAGTCTAAAAATTTTATTCTCAAAATAAACTATTCTCTGCTAAAGCATAACATTATCCTGACATAAATCATCCTCTAAAAGGAATCAATAATACGAGCCACAAAAACACTGCCACAGTCTGAGAACATTTGCTCAGCCTATTGAAGTATCAGTGAGTCCCTGGATAATGCATATTACAAGTAGCTAAAAGATATTAGGTTATCTTAACCAAATTCTTGCTCTCAGTTGCTCGGGGAAAATATACATTTGTATTTTATGTTTGCTTAAAGATGAAAAAAAAAAGGTATTCATGCCTTCCTGACCATGAATGAAGTGTTTTAATGATCCTGTAAAGGACTCATTCTGCAATAGATGATACTGCCCTCCCTAGTGACAAATAATGTGAGTGTAAAGAGCTGGAATACCCTGGACACGTTATGGATCTGACAGAGAGACATGGAACATGTGCATAGCACTGCTTTGTTTGTGGTGAGTTAGTGTATTGTTTTTTCTTCCTTCCTAGATATCCCACTTATCCTAGAAAGCTCTGTGTATTGACACAGACAGAACCTTATAATTCAGTAGCCTTGAGGCTGAAGGATCTGTTCTTACATTGTGAAAGGAAAAAAATATGCCTGTTCAGCCTCAGCAAAGTCCAGGAAAAGTCTGATCCTCCTAGTCATTTGCCTCTGAATAATTATTTTTCCTCTTAATAAGAATCAAAAGTTTTAAATTATTATCCAAAATTTTGGAGAACAAAAATTCCAGAAGTAAACCTACTTGAGGAGCAGCATATCTTGCCAGTATTTTCTATTTCAGCCCCTGTATTCAAAACCAATATTAGGAGAGAAAATAGGATTGTAAAAAAATAGGTATGCAAGGAGCTGGAATAATAACAGGAAAGACACCGAGTCTTTCAAATGCAGTAATCTTTCTGCATTGCAATGAAAATGATTCTGTTTCTTTCATCTTTTATTCACTTCTTGTCTTTCATCTTCTTCCTATCAGGAAAGAAAAAGGAAATGTTCATTAAATGTATTATATGTATGTGATATAGAATTTTTTCCCTATTAAGTCTGATATAGATGCAGAAGAAGTTCTCTAATATTGTGAATTCCTATGGGACAATTACAAAACGGAAAATTTCACAGCATCTCACCTAACATATTTTCAATTCATTCAAGTTCAAATGGTGTTAAGAAACTTCAATGAAAATAAAATTCCCATTTTATTCATTATTTGCTAATTGTTAGCTTCATTCTCTCTGATAAACAGCTATGTGAAAGTACAAAAATACTCAAAACAATTTAAAACCCTCAATCTCTTTTTCTTGGTAGCTATTAGATTCGGTACCTAAACTTGTCATTCTGCTTTCTTTTTATCCCCATACACTTCTAACAGCTAATTTTGCCACTTAACACATTTAAAATTTTATTTATATCCTGAAGAGTTTAAGAATACTACAATCATGCTTAGCTGGATGAATCACTTAACATGTACTCTTTCCTCCATCAGTTAGACATTTTAGATAAAATTATAGATGTATTTCCCCTGAAAAAAAGATCACTTCTTAGTTATATCTAAGCTTTCAATACATACAGCTATGTAGACATGTTTTAGCCACAGAGAGACTCAAAGTCTAAAAAGAGATCGTACATACCTAAAAAGAAAAGAATAATATTAATTTTGAACCAATATTGCCACTATTTACTTTTTTCTGTCTGTAATTTCTTATTTGTTTATTAGCTGGACAAAGATTTTTTTTAAAATGCATTATTTGAGCCTATGGCAATAGAATCCAAAGGATTAAGGTTCTAATACGAGCATCTCGTGAGAACAGTCTATGTTGTGTAAAGAAGGCTGTGGTATCATAAGCAAAGTGATCACCAAAGAATAGAGAAATGAGACTGAAAACCATTTGAATAAAAATTTTATTTGAGTCACAGTTGTTGAAAGACAATAAGAGAATGAACTAGTTAATAAAAGTGCATTAGAGTCCATGATTTTTTCATATGTTGGATCAGCATCCAGATCTGCATACGAGTAAAAGTTTTCTTTTGATTATGTCACAACTCATATTTAAATATTAAATTTTAAAAATTAAAAAAAAAAAACAATGGAAGAAGAATTGGTCTGCTTAAGCTATTAGAAAGAAAGCAAAATTTACTTTCAGTTTTACATAAACTCGATGTATTTATATAAAGATGATAGAATATCATTGCTAATGAACTATGAGAAAGAAAATGTCAAATGACTCTTTCTTAGAAAACTGATATATAGCAAGCATTAATGTACAACAAAATAATACTGGGTTTATTTTTATAGCATGTATATTTTCTATGTATTTTATCTAATTTCAATTCATCAGGCACAGAAGGCCAGAAGGTTACAGACAAGAATGTTTTCTCCATTCTGTTCTCTATAGTACTTTCTCTGACCATTTTTTTTTTTCTCAGTGAAGAAAATGGTTTTGCACAAGATTTCACTAATGACTACAAAGTTTGCAGCACAATCTAACAAGAGCGTACTGAGGATGGTACTGCAGATCGGTAGTTTTTTTATTTGAGGGTTAGATGGACTTAGACGTGAGAGAAGCAGCCACACAAAATTAATTGTTTTTTATGTCACTATGGTTGCAAACCCTTGACCTAGGAGTAAGAAATGAGTATTTCCCATTGTTACATTTTTTTTAAGAGAATGAATTGATGAGGGAAAAAAAAAAGGCAGCATAAAATTCTGAAAAAAAAAAAAAATCTCAAAGGACTTTGAACTAATAGAGAGCTAGAGAAAGGAAAGAGTCAGACTTTTGACCCTATAAGATTAAATTGATTCTTTACTATAGTTTAAGGTTTTTTCTATAGTGAGAACTTGGGGGGAAAAAAATACTTTATTTTACACTGAATGTTAATGTCTTCCTACTATTTACAACTCTGAAAACTTTGACAAATGTTTTCAGGTTCTTCAGCTTTTCTTTTATATTCCAAATGAGACTGTGTGGCAAACCATAGACTACCAGTTACAGGGCAGTACACTGCCATGCTGTTATTTAGTTTTATTCTACAGCAGACACTACACTCCAATTCTGATATTTGCTTCATAATGCTCCTATTCTCCCTTTATGTTTTTATTTATCATAAGTGGAACCCTGGGATCCAGATTCAAATTCATGACTGAGCCCAAACTCCCTAATTATTGCAGTGCCTATATGCTGCTTCTTAGTTTTGTTCTATGGAATGAATAAAATGTTTCTCCAATGCAGAAAACCTATTTTGGCTTCATGCTTGAATTCTACTTGTTCAGGCAGCATAGAAATAGTGTGCCCGAGACTTGTATTGTAAAATTCAGCTAATATTCAGGCACAGGAACCAAAAAAAAATATTTGTCACAACCCAAAATTCAAAAAGCAGAGATCAAGTGTTGACCTAGTTTGAATACCTTGGAGTAAAGAGATAGATCAAAGACCACATTGTTCTTTGAAATCTGGTT
Organism: Eulacestoma nigropectus; assembly: GCA_013397775.1. Classification (NCBI taxonomy): domain Eukaryota; kingdom Metazoa; phylum Chordata; class Aves; order Passeriformes; genus Eulacestoma; species Eulacestoma nigropectus. The sequence goes on from VZTE01002938.1 coordinate 158,793, forward strand.
AAACCCTAGCTGTTTGTGAACATAAATACAAGGAGAAAGAGAATTGTAAGGTTTTTGTGAGAGATACAAAGGTATTTCAGGCCTCAAAAATGTATTTACCTAAAACTGCTCTAAGCATCTTTTCTTTTCCTTCTTTTTCTTTCTTTCTTTCTTTCTTTCTTTCTTTCTTTCTTTCTTTCTTTCTTTCTTTCTTTCTTTCTTTCTTTCTTTCTTTTTCTTTCTTTCTTTTTCTTTCCTTCCTTTCTTCCTTCCTTCCTTCCTTCCTTCCTTCCTTCCTTCCTTCCTTCCTTCCTTATCTAAGATTTTTGATGACAATTATTTTTTGTTGCCTTGGAACATTCCAGGTATATATGTACAATATAAGCATTTTTATTTTCTTAGTAATTTAGTCCCACTGACTTCTTCCCTCTTCTATTAAATTCGACAACAAGGTAAAGAAATGAGGAATCTCTTTAGCAATGCCAGCAAACCAGCACATGGGAAATTGAGAAACTCATCTCCATAAGAGAGCTCATAAATTTAAACAACATAGTCTGATAATGGTTCAATCAACTCCTTTCATCAGCCTGTAACTGATTTAGAACAAACTGTACAGTACTATTGCTCTGAGAACAGCTAGGAAGTTCACCTGTCTTTTAACAATGCACTGAGTGTCCTCCCTTAGATAACATTTTCCTTCAATTTTTTATGTGGAAGATGCAAAGAAAAAACATTCTCTGTGAAAGACACAAAGGAAAGTGTGATGAATATCTCCCTACACTCAATTTAGAAAGCTCTGGCTTTTTAAATCTTAATAAGAACCTTGCTTGAAAAGTCTCCTGTTTAATTATTCACTCATATTCCTAGAGCAAATATGATTTCGCTCCACTCAAGGAAGAGTAATAGTGCTGGAAAATTGCTTTGATTCCTTTTCTCAATCAACACTACCAATGATCACTTACTAATCTGAAGCCTGGTCATGGCATTATTTTCTTTCAGCTTTCTCCTTTTTGTTTCTTTATTCTTTACATGGAATGCGTGATCAGACAGTATTCTAATAACCACCTGTTACTACTGGGCTATTTTGATCTTATAATTCAACCCTAATATACATTTTCCACTTTTGAACACATGCACTTTTTGTATCATTGAAGGAAGAATATTTAAACTAAATAAATTCATTTTCTCATGAGTAAAATCTTATTGATGAAGTCTACATTTTTAAAAGTTTTTACTTTCAACATTGCATTTTTTTAAGTAACACACTCTTTTATCAGTGCCAGTCTATCACACAGTTCCATTTAGAACTACACAAAACTTCATCTCTAATGAAGTTTATACTTCACAATAAAAATACACCATAATAATGGTAACAAATATTTATCAAATTAGTTATGGTAGTTTTATTATAAACTTCACACTTTGCAGATATTTTGTAATTTATTATTTCTTTATAGGATTTTTTCCAATACTTTTCATCCTAGTATTTCCACCATTCTGTACACTGACTTCAAGTTTCCATTTGTTTCAACATTATTTTCTGTATTTTTAAAAGATGAAAGTATTATTATTCCTTACTTTCTTTATGAAAACTTTCTGAGGAACTACAGTATAGGCCATGTAAGATCAATTTTTTCAACAGTTTTTATAAAAAGTAATTGAGTTTCACTCTTCTGCATTTGAAATCAGAGGAAGATGAAGTCAGAAGAAACTCTGGGGAAGACTACCGGCTTAGGTAGTTTTAATTCTCTACTGCATTGACTGAGAAAGGACTACTGAGAAGTGTAACAGCCATGAGAGAAATCCAGAGACACTAATTTCCTAATGCAGTTATTTCAAGACAGTACGTCTTCAAGCCATTTATAATAGCTAAGTGTAAAAAGACTCCCTGGACATTTTGGGTTTTATTTTCTGTTTACCAAAAGATTAAGTGAGTCTTTGCTAAACTTGAAAGCAGCAAAGCTCTTAAACATTTTAAGAATCCAAATGAAATGCTTCATTGATAATAACATAGAAAACTAAGAATATATATATATGTGTATTCCTAGAACTTTAATATAGCTGAATGGCTAAGGAAAACACTTTCTCTTCTCTCACCCATCCTGATTTTTCAAATTACTTTTTATCTTTGTTGTACAGATGATCAAATTGATGCACAGAATTATGGACAGGGATGAGGAAGGATTTTATTAAAACCATGCACTACTTGTATGTTCTCAGGTCCAAGGAGAACCAAATGAACACTGCGACCTTAACTTTTGTATTTAATTTTTGAAAATTAATTTTTGTAATACAAAAACCAAAAAGTAACTGTGTTCTCTCACATTGTCAATTTTTATAGTTAGTCTGGAGTATTAATTTTTTCACTTGTTTTGGAAAATCTCCTCTTAGCTGAGAAGACCATCAATCTATTGCCATTTATTTTTGAAAATTCAAAATATTTCTTAAGTATTGCAATAAGGAACACAAAAACCACATGACAAATTTTCACAGTAACTGTGTGAAGAATTTCAAGCATTCTGCCCATGTGAAAGTTATAAAAGAAAGAATTATTAGCTCCTGTATTGAAACATCAAGTATGTTTGTTCTGTGTTGTTCTTCTAGGTTCTTCCCTTTTGCTTCCATAAAGGCTTTCTAATTTCACTATATTTCCACTAACTTTAATTATTTTGTGTTTCCCATTAACATAGCTACTAAGGTGACTAGAGTTCTATGAATTCTTTACATTCTCAGAAAACTTTTCCTTGAAAAAAGGCACAGCAAAAGAAAAGTGATGAAACAATAAAAGTTATAAAGCAAAAATCTGTTTGCAACATAGAAACTTATGCTCTGAGAAGTCTGAGACTTGATTTTTAAAATTTTTTTAATAGTTTTAGTATTTTATTTTTTTGTAATGAGAAAATATGAGCTATACAACTTATTAGTATTTTATATGCAAAAACTCCTATAGATTCCTAATTTATTTACTTTTTGTTTGATTGTTTTCTGCTTTACCAATATTGACAGTTAGCATGGCTATGCTTCAGTCATTTTCTATTAGATGGGGACTGGGCTCAAAGAAATTTTATATCCATGTCTGACACATTAAAAGAAACTTTTCATGATGAATTTCCATATTTTCATATGAGTTAAGCCATCAAGCATATGTAAATAATATGATCTTCCCCCAGTCTTGAACAACATTCTGCCTAACACTGTCTCTGAAGGCAGTATTCTCCCAGGCCCACATGAATGCAAATTTGATGGACCAACTGGTTTGGATTTTTTATATTTTACCTGGACCTGCCTAGGTTTTTTGTAGGATTCATGCCGGGGAAAAGAATGTGGTCATCTCAGCAGAAGAGTAGTACAAATCAAGAAGAGTTCCCCTTCTTTTGTTCCTGGACAGTCTTCCTTTGCTAGTGCCATACTACCTTTCTAATAGAATGGGGTTTTTTGTACCTGACATTCTCTCTAAAAAAGAAATTATATCCTGAGAATGAAAAGACTGCAATTACTGTGCTTGTTTAACTGATTGCCTTTTCCTACAGGAAACCTGTGTGCTGTATGCTGCTACTTGCAATCATTAGGCCGTAGTAGTACATTTTGCTCACATTCCAAGAGGATCACCACTTTATGTCAACCTGTAACTGAATCTTGGGAATGTATGCTTATATTTTTCCTTTTTTGTGTTCCTTTATGTATTTTGCGGTTATGAAAAAGATAAAGATATAGCCCTCAAGTTAAATTTGGCTTCTATGTTAAGATTTAAATATGATGTGATTTTCATGTGAATACTAATGGATGACATTTTTGCCTTTGTTATCAGTTATATCCAGCCTAATATTACTGATACACAAAACATTTTTTTGTTGCTTTTACACTGATGAATTATTTCAGCCCTTTACTTTCACATATGTTTTGGTGTAGGTATAAATTCCCACTTTTTTTTTTTTTTTGGAAAAGAAAGGTATTTCTTTACTGTATTCTACCTACCATTAACGGTTCTGTTTATCAGCATTACCAGTAATCACTCCTCCCCCTAATAACAGTGACAGTCATGGTATTCTCTAAAGTCAATATTTTTATTGAAAAGGAAAATGAGAAAAAATTCAGATTTTATTTATGACACTACTTACTTTGGTGGTTCATATCATTAATGATATCTGACTGCCAAAGTAAATCAAGAAGCAGAAGTGTTTTGGCCTTCTTAGTTCTATCGATGCAGACTGATACAGCCTATTCACACTGTGCCTTTGAATTTCTCAGTAGAATTTTTGTGATGAAGCTCTATCAAAAACATTTCTTATAGTAACATCTCATAGTATCTCATCCTCATCTAGGAAAAAACTTTCACAGCGGAGACACTTTCAGTGTTAGGTAAAGGATTTCTGGAGCCCTGGAAAATATAGCCGATTCTTTTTTTTTTTACACTATAGAAAGCTAAATGGTCCTTGGACTTTTTCTCTGTAGGGGAATAAGTCAAATTTGACAATAAATAACCCTAATGTACTGTACATTTAAATGTAAAAGTGTCCCTGTTGTCTGTTCTAGTTGAAATAGAATGGAAAAAGTCCCAGTATGCATATTGGGGAAATCTGCCATGAAGTCTTTTCTGTAAAAACGAAAGTTGTTATCTTAAAGGCCAATATAGTATATTACTATACAGTGCTTTGACTACTGATCCTGCTGTGAATTTAAGAGTCCAAAATTTTTCTTAGCAGGGCTGAGCCAGAAGTAAACTCCAGTCATATCTCTACCTGTTAGGACAGAGACAGAAGTTATGAGAAAAAGTTTACAATCTGTGAAACGACTTTTGATTAAGACCAAAGATAAAAAGGATGTGGAACTACGAATATGTCTATTTCTTGTGCAGTCCATTATCAAGCATTAAACAGTTTATTATAAAATAGCAATAATTGGCACATGATATGAAGTAAAATGACTAGTTTCTTTCTCACTTTTTCTTTATGTCTTTTTCTTAGATCCATCTATTTATAGTTTATGTTGTTATTTCTGGTTGTTTATTCTATGCAAGATTCAGTCTTTTTTCTCAATCATTAGCTTTGTTTATGATTTGTACATCACTTTGAATTATTCACAATATAAACATTTTTAACTCAGTGAAATGCAAGTCAGTTGAGAATTTAAAGCCCAAAATATTTTTGGGTTCCTTCACAAAAATTGGTATACCTTGATTTGGTTGAGTATTTTGAAATGTCTTCATTAACTTCAGCAAAACAGAATCACGGAATCTATCAGGTTGGAAAAGATCTCTGAGATCATCAAGTTCAACCACAAGTCGTGGTACTAAGTGCCACATCCAATCTTTCCTTAAACACCTCCAGGGACAGTGACTCCACCAGCTCCCTGGGCTGTATCTGAAAGGTTCCACAACAAGGAACAGCATAGGAATGTCTTGGGCTGACTTTATGATGCTGCATCCCCTATCGCCTGCTCTATGCCCAGACATGAATCCTTTGCCTTTCTGTGACTTTAAGGCAGACCTGAGAAGGGGAGGGGGGGGAAGGCGGTAGAATTCCTTCGGCGGCTGTGTTCAAAAACACAGAGATAACTCTCTTGCTTCTCCTCAGCTCTCCGCTCTCTGCAGCAGGGAAGAGGGTTGCATTTTTTTGCTTTTTAGCTAGCTTCTTGTTCGTTAGCTGAAGCAAGGAGTTTCCTGGGACTTTGGCTGCTTCTTCTTCTCTTCTGGACTGTTCAGCAACACCAGAACATCACAGGGAGGTCTTACACCCTGGCCCCAGGGGGGCCCAAGACACACACCAGCTCCGGAGAGAGCAGAGCCATCACCTACAAAGAACTCTGAAACTACCCAGGTTTTCTTCACAGCAAGAGGTTTTATTATTTAACATTATTCATTCTTTTTTTTTGGTGCCTGCATGTCCCCTGCTTGTTAAATAAAAAACTTTTTTTTTCACTTTCCTCCTAGGAATTTTTTTTTCCCCGCCCGGTGGGGGAGGGGTGGCTGAAACCTGCTTTCTATCAGAGGGCGTTTCCTCCAATTTGTCTCAAACCAGGACAAATAATATTGGTGTCCAACATGGGGCTTGAGAAAAGTGAACAAAACCTGTACTAATTACATTTTGGTTTGGTTTGAATTACTTTGTATTGGGGTAAAATAATCACAGTGTTGTTTGAGGTAATAATGTCTTTCTGGTTTCAGTTACTAATGCCCTTACTTACAGTCCCTAGGCCTGTTTGAGGTACTGATGCCTTTCTGGTTCCTAGGCCTGTTTGTCTACCCACAGATAGCACCAATTTTGTCCCTGATACGTAACTTTTACAGAGCAGGGGCATGAATCCGGATTTCTATTTTGCTGTGCTCTGTGACAATGATATATAAAAGGTTAACAGAAGTAGTGGAAGTTGTTCAAAATGTGTAGGAGCTGTTGTTTCCCTGTCCTAGTCTCAGTAGCCTATTTTGGAGGTTTATTAGTAATTGCACTCAGTTTTTTAGAAGAGGAGGAGGGGATGAGGTTTCCCAGTCTTTCATCTCCTTCTTCCCCTTTAAATCTGGTACGTCACCTTTTGGGAATGTTCAGTTTCTCCTGGATGTTAAAGAGACCACCTTCCTGGTGCTTTATCTTGTAGGTTTACTCTATATGGTTTGCAGGTTCTCTAGAATTAGGGCTGAGATTTCCAGCGGGGCTGATGAGACAACTGACCCAGGTGTGGAAAATCCTGAGTGGTGTGGGGAATGAGAGGATACGGGCCAAACCCTGAAGGAATTCTCTGACCCAATAGCCTAGAATTTCCCCCCTGAACAAATTCAGAACCCAGCTGAGGTGGGGAAATACTTGAAAGAGAAGTGCAATTACTACTCTAACGAGAAAAAGCTCATTGCAATATGCTGGGCCCTGGCATATGCTTGTCGCACACTGCTAGACAATGCAGGGCAGCAGATAAAGGCAGAGGGGCAGGAAGATAAATCAGCAGACACCCCAGTCTCTCAGGCTACAGCCAAACCAGACAGAGAGCCTAAGCCAATGACAGTTGCTCCTGTCACGAGAAAAAAGCACATAACCAAAACCGATCGCCCAGTGAAAGGTGATGAAGATGGGGGTGAAGGATCCTCAAAGCCAGCAACTGACTCAGTTGAGTCATCATCAAAATCATTATCAAAATCATTATTGAGTCCATGCCCATGAATGACCTTTGTGGCCTAAGAAAGGACTGCACTGGACAGTCTGATGAATCCATAATAAGTTGGATGGTATCAAACCAGGACAAGGATAAATGTTAAATAATGGGAAGCAATGTATCAGACTTACACTGTATACACTAGTATATCTCAAATAGAACATAATTATGGTGATAAGTTGGTGTGAAAAGTAACAACTTGATTGCTTATTTAATTGGTTGCTTATAACTACTCATACCTATTTCACAGCAGTTATCAGTGGGTGAATCAATTGCTCCGCAAGACTCTTTTACCTGTATTTGTGCTTTTTATCTCTGACCACAGACCTGGCATGAATGGCACGGACACCAGATACCAAGCTGCCAGGACAGAACCCAACTTTGTGTATAAATATTTGCTACACAAAGACATGCATTGCTTAATGTAGTCTGTTCGGTATACAATGATTAAACAGAAGAGCAAATATCTTCAGGGTTTCTTCTTTCTCTTCAACCCTTGGTCAGATCTTTGTCCTGCACATACCTTTCAGCTATGTTTCTTGTTCCTCAGTGTTTTATCATAACTTTTTCCTTTGGCAACTAATTCCAGGCTAGTTTACTACACAAGTCTCTGCCTGAAAGGCTCAAATCATCTTAGGTTGCACAAACATAGTGGGACATTTCCCTAACAATGCATACTCTCTATTTGCTGATGCTATGAAAAGACAACAAACCAAACAGAATTTGACATCTTTGCTGCAGCCATAAAATTTCCTTCTTGACTATGGTGGACATGTCTGTTGCATTAATTCTTCCTGTTCACATCAGCTGTCTATGGACAGGCAGGCAGGTACCTGCTACGTATGTCTCTGAGGGCAGAATGTCAGATGCTTGGATGATCTACAGATCATATTTTTACTCCTCTTTTTCTTCAACTCAATTCTTCCTTCATGTCTGCTTTCCAGTAACTAGTACATGTGTAGAGTCAGTGACCTACCTTTAGGACAGATTTGACCTAAATTAACTCCAATCTGTCTCCCTCTGCTTAGGCCAGCCCAAACTTTTCTTTATCAGCAAATTGTTCCAGTTTCATAGCTCCTGTTCAATATCCAGTCAATACATTTTTATATGTGTAACTTAAAATATCTCTTTAACTTCTGCTGTGCATGTTGCATGATCTCCATAAAATCCTGGGCTGGATTTGCACTGGTTCTTTATTTTCAATATTGTAAATTAATATCTATTTTTTTCCTAAGAGCAACTTCTAGGCCAGTTAATTTCTGAGCTATCATGTTGTTTATGGTTGCTGTAGTGTGATACCATGGTAATTCAGTAATTACCATCACACCAGGCACTTAACACTCTCAAGAGCCGTGGAGGTGGAGAGCTTTGGACTTGATCGATGGTGTGAGAGGAAAACTACATGCCAAAGTAACAAAATGTCATATCTTTTTTAATATAAGCTGGATATATTAAAAAAAAAAACCAAACACAAACTAACAATGCTAGGAAGAGATGTGAAACATAGATCAGCTGAAATACAAAACACTTCTGCTGGGATATTAATTTACTGATTTTGGCTAACATGATAAACAACTGACTACTGCCATGACTATAAAATATCGCAAAATAATTTAGCTTAAACTGAAACCATTTTAAGATTTTTGTTCTAATTTCTGTCATTTCTGCTGCTCAATGATAGGGAAAAGAGGGAAAAAAACCCCCAAGTAAATGGTTTTCTAAATGTGCCCATATTTTACAAGCTTTGTCTATCAAAATTGAACTGAAAAGCCACTACTGTATGGGAATTCTTCTCCTGGGAGAGTACTGAATTTAAAAAAAAAAAAAAGCATAATGTTTTCTGCAATGGTGATGCAATACAGCCTTGACTCAATGTTTTTAGTTGCTTTTTTGTTTTTATTTTCTTGCTTAGTCCAGTTTACAAAGGGTATTACTGGAAAAAAAAATTTTAAGTTTATTTAAATTATCAGCTAAAATTACTGTTTTAAGTTGATAAAAATAGCTAAACTCAAACTTTTAATATTCTAACATTTATTGGAAACTATTAACAGATTGTGTCTTCTAAGGATTTTAAAATGTTTCAAAAACAGGCAGGTACATGGCAGGTATCAACACAATCCTGGCCAGTCCTGACGAGAATATTGCTACCCACAGGTTACAAAATACTTCAGAGGTGACAAAAACAACCATAAAAAAGAAAAATCCACTTTGAGTTGGAGATAAAATAAATTCATAAAAAAGAGCGGGAAATCTGTGAACTGAACACCTTAAATGCCGCTGGCACAATACATTCAAATACTTCATGTGGTAGACTAAAATCTGTTTTCAATGAGCATTGTAGTTGCATCTTGCATAAAAGAAAAAATATATTTCCATAAAAGATTATCTTTGAACTGACAGAAACATCCTCCAGACCTAAAACCATAGAATGAGCTCTAGGAAATCCTAAAGAATAAAGGAAACAACAACAAAAAAAAGTTAGCACTGATCTCATTCCAAGCTCTCTATGGCTCAGTTCAGTGAAAGAATTGCAGCACAAAATCTGCCATCAATGCCTTAAGTGATCTGAGTGTGCCTAACTCCTAAGCAATTCCCTTTCTCTCTCTTGTAACTCCCATTTAAGCTTTCTTTTCAATAAGAAAAAGCCAGAGCAATAATAGGGAAATGGAAAAAAGAGACATGGGAGATGTTCCGCAGTGGCTACAGATATAAGCTTATCTGGCAGGAAAAAAAAAAAGATCATAATGGAAATTACAAGGTAATCATCTAGCCTTGATAACCTGAAGCAGCAGTGTTAGGCTATAGATGTGAAACATTAAATTTAACCATAGAACATGACATTTGAAAATAGATGGTTATTAAAATGTTAATTGTTTATTACATATATACCTTGTTGCTTTGTGTTGAGACTAATCTAATATGCAATATTGGCAATCTACACACTACACTTGAACTTTTTACTAAATACAACTTTTTTCAAAAATTATTTATGTGCATAAATTCTGAAATGGTATGATCTAAACCTGTGTTAACTCTTCTAGAAATCCATTACTGATGTTTCCAAGCAAGCATAGAGCATCTAGAAACAAAGGGGAAAAAAGAGCACATCTGTCTTCCCATGTTTTTCTATATACTTAGATATCTGACTCTGAACAGGCTTTCAGAGGTTAAAAAGGAATTGTGCAAATCCACAGACTTTACATACTTTGATTACTATCAATTGCAACAATGCGAATTCTGCTGTAAGCTCAGAAAATTACTGGCTATTGCTGAAGTAAAGAAACCTAAACTAAGAAAAGAATTATTCTCTGTGTTCTCTGTTTATATCGTTATTTTCCTAATCATTTTCCTCTACTGAGTGCTGTTGGAGACATCGAAGTGGGATGGATGGGCCTTGGTCTGGCTCATTTGTTGAGTCCCACAGTCTGTACAAAGCTGTTGTTCTGTTCTAAACACTCTCCTAACAGCATGCCACCTTTCTGTGACTGACAACTTACCTTTGTCTTCTAAGAGGGTAAAAAACCCCAAAACACACAGGAGAACATAGAATGAAATTCTCAAAAGCTATCTAATGAACTTACAGTTGTTGCAAAAGTTCTGTACTTTCTATAATATTCCTGATACTTTATGCTTCCCAAGGGAAGAAAACAGAATTAGTCTAGGCAAAGACAGTATTAATTAAATAAAAATCATTAAGACCAGCAATTAGCTATAGGTATTATATGATTGGTTAAATTGCAGAGAGGAATAAAATAGCATTAAGCAATTTGTAGTGAAATATGTATTAATTTGTGTTGTTATTTGTTGAGTACATAGATGAACATATCGAGACCCAGTTTCTCTTTCAGAAACTTTTCAGAATAACACACTTCCAATGGTAAATATATACTAAAAAAAAAAAAAA
>VZTE01002938.1:169844-203997 GCA_013397775.1 Eulacestoma nigropectus
AATTAAAAAATGAGCTTTCTTGCAGTTGTGGAGTCCTGTGCTTAGAGAATTTCTATCACGTAAAGCTCACTAAAGCTGGTGTAGAATGCCTTGCTCTGAGAAAACAGGTATCCTAAATGTCAACCAGCCACAGGGAAAAGTTGGTTTACAGGTCAATCTTCCACTCCTGAGAACGCTTCCCCCAAACACTAGGGGAAAAGAAGAAGTTGCTGTTGAAAAGAAAAAAATAAAGACTTGGTAAAGAAATATACAACTTTCTTGGTTGATCTTGGCCTTAATGTGGGGGAAAAAAAACCCAACAAAACAAATAAAAAACCTCAAAGCAAAACAGTTTTCCACTTAAACTGCCTCTAAAAGTTCAACTGCTGTCAAATTCAAGAACATAGGCATAAAATCACTCTAAGTTAGCCTTAACAGCAACCTTGTATCACGTCTATTATTCAATCTGTTTAAGTTTCCAAAAGGTTGCCTTCCTTTCATTATTACTCAGATGGCTTGAACGCTTTAAATATCTTCAGTATCCCCTTCTCATGGTAAATGTAGAGAAGATTTACACCACCTTGAAACAAACTTGACAGCTCCTGCAGGAAGAGCTCTCTGCTCGCAGCTACAGGACCTTCCTAGAGGCATCAGTCCCAGGCGTCAGCTCTACTGTGCAAAATTTGAGGCTAATTCTGTTTAGAAACATTTTAAAAAAGTATATTTTTTGTTAGGATTAGTATAATAATTATGTTTACGCTTATGTTTCTAAACCCATGGGCAGCAAAACTACGCCCGTAGGCATCCTAATTGGAGGTGCTGGAGCTCTGCATATAGGCAGTGATGGTCTGATTCTGTTTTATTATATACTTTCTTATGTGTGAAAAATGAATAAGTTCTTATAAGGCCCTGATTTTTTTTGTGTGAAGTCTAATGACAGTGGTATCTCTATTTGAAGTATATATAGAGAGAGGGACACAAAACTTAATGTATTTAATAGCTGCAAATATAAATGTTTCCATATGTGGGTTTTATTTATCGAATGTTTTATTAAATGTATTATATTTATAAAATATTTTAGATTTTAATTTGACATGAAAACGGATGTTCTGGGTGATTGGTCGAAGCATTACATATTTTATCTATTTAATAAATTTGTTTTCATAAGAATATTTCAACTGCATTAATTCAGTGTCCAGGGCATACTTCTTCCTGACTGCACAAATTATTTAGTCAATTTTACTTCACTATTTTAGAATCATACTATTATTGCTATTTATTATTATATTTTAATTTTATAATTATTTACTGAGCTAAAATAAATCCATAAAATAGCATGGACATTCTGAATTCAGAACAATTACATATTTATTTTTTCCTTTTGAATAGAAAGTGGTTTGCTGCAATAATTTTAGGTAGCAGGGCAGCTGTTACATATTTTAGGCTTTATCACTATTTCCACAATTTATTTGCTTATGTCAAATTAAATTCCGTACACAAATTTCCCTGCTTGTGTTTATACAAAAAATTAAAATGTTTGAATGATGTCAACAGTGGCTTTCTAAAATACAGGAAAACTGGCAACAACACTGAAGAAAATAAACTGGTTTGAGTAAAAACCCAGTTAAGCCTGAAATCCTACCTCAAAGGCAGTTGCACGGACAGTCTGTCTCAACACTGGAAGCCCTGGTAGCTACAGAATGAAGCTGAAATCTTTTTATTGCTGGAAGCGGCGATCTTGCACCAGTGTTTCCAAACAGTATGAGACTTTGAGTTTATGAAAAATAAAAGGTTATAATTATGTGTTTTGCTTTGGAGTAATTTCCTACTTAAGACTCACATATGAAGTTTCTGAAAGTAACTGAACAAGAACTAGTTTTATAGTCATATGTTATTGTTGTTTAACATTCTCTTACAACCATGGAATGGAAATTCAGTTCCCAGATGACTCTAAAACTTTAGAACCAGAAAACAGATCCAATGTTCTTTAGCCATGACAATAATTTTCCTCTCGAGAATAATTTCCTGTTAAGTATAAATCTTACCCATTTTTCTGGCTTGAGTAAATATTTGTGTTCATATTTTTATCCTGAAATGGGAATTTCCACAAATAATTGGCAAATCAAAGATTCTTGACGGTGTCTGTGACCTTTACTAGTCATCATTTCCTTAAACTCTGTTAAGCAAATGTAGGTGGAAAGTACACTTAATTTTTTTCAACACATTCTCTCACTACTGTATTTAAAAGGTCTTATTAGAGCATCTTACTGCCTGTGCCTTACTGCTATGTGGCCCTTCTTATTCTTAATTAGTTTTTAAGCAGAACTACTATGAAAAACATTACTACTGTTATATTTAATTTCATTTTTGTTTTGACTTTTCAAATATATGTATGACATTTCAAATGTATGTGCAAATGTATAGTAACATGTACCACTAGTACTTTAGTAGTATATTTGTTTTCATTTCAAGTGGAAACACACAACACTTAGTAGCATACTTTCTGCAGACATTTTTAATTTCTTGGCTCTAACACTGTTCAGATTTCATTGACCCGTACTCAAGCGTTCACTGAATCAGACTCATTTTTTACCATTAGAGCTGAATAACCAAGTATTTTGAAAAAGAAACCCTGTTATGAAAGACACTCTGTTTCCAAAAGGAAAAGCATTCAACATTTCTTGAAGTAGACTGAATATATATGTATATCTCAGTTAATTTTCAAGAAGTTTAGATCAGCAGTAACAGATAATTTTTAATTTCGTTTCTGTACCCTTCCACTATTCAAAGAAGAAAATAGTTTTTTGCAAATTATAATTTTCAAAGGAATTTGAGTCACACTTGAGTCCTATGAAAGAAACTATTACTGTCACTTATTTCAGTATTTTAAAATGGCCATCACTTTTAATAATATATATGACAGGTCAGACATCAAGTATTGCATTGTATCAAATTATTCATATTCTAATTAACTAGTGTTATGAACTTTTTTGAGTGACACAGGACTCAGGACTTTCAGAATGAAATTTTGGTTATAGTCAGGATTTCTTGGGAAAGCCTGGCTTTTTTGGCTTTTACAGTGCTTTAGCTGTTTGTTTTAAAAATCCATTATTGCCTATTTCTGCTCAGGGTGTACTACTTTTTCATATAGTAGATGTTAGAGAACATAAAATTTTAATTTTTTTATCCCCATCTTTGTTCAAACACATAAAAGGGATTACTTTTCTTGATTGCCTTCCAAAATGCTATTATACTAATTTCCTAAGACCAAAATCTGTTTTTCTCTGTAGGTGTGATTTTTCTGAAGCACCTCTTGTTTTTTACTTACAAGAATTGAACTTCCTTAGTTTCATCCAACCTTTCTTAATGGTATTATTCTATAATAAACGTAAGCAATAATATATGTCTGGAGTGACTTCTAGGGCAAGTGGTCTGGGATGCTGCTGGGAGAGTGGCCAAACTTCTGTCATAAGCTGGGGACAGGACACCTGTCACATCTTGCATGCCAGTTGCCCCCAGAACAAGTACCTGGCTTTTATATAATTTACTCTTCTGTGGCGCTATTGCAAATGTTGTGGTTTTCCTTTTCTAGTAACCCTAGACACACCTTGCTTTCCTTGTTCTACCAGAACCCTGAGATGGAGAATCCAGAACCTATGTAAGTATTTATTTACATATCCTATATACCTGTCTATATGAGTATGTATGTAAGTAATCTAAAGAGGGGTTTGCCAAGAGGAAGGATCCAGGCTTTTCTCGGTGATGGCAGCCAATACGGCAAGAGACAACAGAAAGAAACAGATGCACAGGAACTTCCACAAAATTCCACCTGAACATGAGGAAGAACTTCTTTACTGTGTGGATGCCCAACAGCTTGCCCAGAGAGGGTGTGGAGTCTCCCTCACTGGAGATATTCAAGGACCATCTGGATGTAATCCTGAGCCAGGTGCTCTAGGGATACCCTGCTTCAGAAGGGAGGTTGGACCAGATGACCCACTGTTGTGAATTCAAGAGGACAGATCTCGAAGTATAACACTAGTTTTATTAAAAATAGACAAGAACTGTCTGTGAAATTTTCTCTCCTACATACTTCAGTTTTCCCCCTTCTTATTGCAGTTTTGCATTAGAAGCCACATCCTCCATTGGTTTTCCAGTGCTGGTGCATATTCATTTCTTCATATCAGTACCCAGCAATCATAACTGGGACAACCCAGATTTCATGGTTTAGCAGTCGAAAGGTTTGAAATTTTCCAGTCACATGAAAATTTATTGTGAAGTTAGATGTTTCCTTCAAGCTGTAAAAACGTATTGTTTCGTAAGTTGTGTGTGTGTATGTGCATGCATATGTCCTAAACTGATATATAAGTAGAGCTTGCTTGTCTAAACTGTAATTTTTTGCTTCTGGAAATGACGAATATAATAGCCAGTATTGGATCACTGTCCTAGGTCATATTATCAGAAAAAGGTGCTAGAAGAATGCGAAAAGTGATGGCAATGTCTGCTCTGTGGACATTCCTGTGACCAAGTGCTGCATGTGAGGCCTGAGGTGTATTTCTCCCAGATGTACCTTGCTTACGACTCATTACAAAAAAGGGACAGTTAGCATTTTGCTTATATACACCCTTCTAAGCATAGTTAATTCACTTAAAAACATATCATAGCACAGAAACAAATGTCTAATATATTGAGACTATAATGATCATTAGTTGAAGGAGAATATTTCTAAATAACTTCATGATTAGAAGAAGTATAAATGCATGGGGATGAGGAGAAATATGAAATAATAGGAAAGAGAACAAATTCTCTTTTTCACTTATTTAATTAAACTTTAACAAAATAATGCCACAGCATGTTCAGAATTCTCATGGGAATCTAAACATTTTACAGAAAAAGATTTGTGGTCTCAGGCTAAATGAATGGCATAATTAGCCACAAGACAACATACTATGAAATGTCACTGCAGAAAAACAATTCTTTCAAGATTCTGAGGGTGAAGTATTTTTTGAAAGAGTACATTTATACTAGACTGAAAACAAACCAGTGGGAGATCACAAGTCAGAATTATAATTTAATAGGAAAATTAAAATAAATGCAATAGTACAAGAACACTGACAGAGTCAGGATACAACCTGACACCCTGTTAGTCAGGGTGGTGGTAGCAGTGCAGATGAAGTGGTCCTGTTGAAGTGGTGATCCAGTTGACAAGGGTCTGGTCTTCACCTGAAGGCCCAGTGATAGCTCTTGTCCTCTGGGAATCCAGTAGGTAAGGGCTGCTTGTGCTGTTCCAAACCCCAGATTACATCCAGGTGGGAATGCTTGGCTCCTCCTCCCTGGGCAGAGCATCTCACAATGGGCTGATGTAATTCTATGAGTCATGCGGTGGGTCCTTGATTGCCCATTAAACAGAGATAGTTCCCAGAGGGAGTTATCAAGGATGAGTCATGGTAGGAGATAACAAACATTGCCCCACCTGCTTTAACAGCTTGTGAAGATGATAATAGAATACATACTACTGGTTACATCTTACACTGTAACCTAGGAAAACATCATTATTTATTTATTTTCCTCATATATTCTTTTGTTGATGCTGCTGGTTTTTTTGTTTGCTGTTTTAAAAATGTGGATTTAACATGGTAGTAGTACTGCCCCTTTTTGTAAAAGAGTTCTTTTCTATCAAAAAACTCATCTTCTGCTAAGACTTAATTGGACCTAAGCGATGATTCCTCTATGTAGTTTTGTACAGTTCTTCCAGAAAGTGGGTTGATCTACTCCATATAAAGGTGCGAGACAATTTCAAATGGCTTTACACGAGTTAATAAAACACTTTTCCTTACAGTTTACACATACAGAATGAAGGGAATGCCAGCTACATTAAGTATTTTTTACCAAAAATTTTAAGTGAGCATTTCTGATTTGCTTGGAAGGAAACACTGACCTTTTCACCACTGGGCACATCTAACAAGGGAGTTTTCTGGTTCAAGCTTTTTTCTGAGTATCAGAAAAATCCAATATTATTATGTTTTTTCCAGATCTGCTGGAGCACCTTCTTGTGTTTTCTGAGATAATTTTCCACTTGGACTTCTACTTGCATTTCAACATAAAATGCTTTGGTTTCATTTTTTTCTGAGTTAATAAAAGGCGGTATAAAGGCAAACTCTTCCTACTTTGAGAATAATTTATTTGAGAATAATACATAATGTTGTGCAAAACTATATTTTTCATTCTTTGTCTAAATTTATATTATTAAAGGGTTTTTTATTGCCTCATTGCCAAATAATTCCCTTGGGGACAAAAAGAAAATTTATATAAAAGATTAGTTTTCTTAACATAAATAACTGTCTTTTGCAGAGCAATTTGAGAGTATTGCAGAGCAATACTTTTCCTATGCAGAGTAAGGAGGTTCTAGGAGTCTATTTACTGGAACAGGAAGTTTTATTCTTTGGAGTCTTTGAAAACTGCCTCCTAGTCACTTGGAATCTGGGAACAGGAAGAAGAAGAAAGGAGAAGAAAGAAGCATAAGAAATTGTGCTAATTCATTTTCAGACTCATATTCAGATATGAGTCATGGATGGTATATATCACCATAGATACATTGTTATGCTGAAATTCAGACTGTTTAACGCCAAAAAAGGGCATCCTTAATCCTGGTTTTTTCCTTTTACCTAGCCTTCCTACCCTTTATTAATATTTTCTTTACAGTATGTTCTGCCAAAATACTCTCAAGGTTTTGTTACAGATTAATTTTCCCAGCTCTTAAAAATATTTGCATTCTCATCTGCTGGAGTCCAATAATAGCAAGAAAGAAATACTCAGATTTAAACTCTGCTACAAAAGTACCTGCAACTCTGAAACCACAATTGAGTATCTTCACTCCTTTGTTCAATGACTAACATATTAATTATCAGGTTGATCTTGAATGAAAGTATTAAAATATTGTCTTTCCTTTAAAAATACAAACAAACAAACAAAAAAAAAGATTTTAAAAAATCCCCAACAATGAAATTTCCAGTAGGAGAAGAACATTTTGTAAGAAAAATCCCAAATTTTCTGGACTGTTTACCTTAGATTGATATTAATATTGAATCCTCTTTTCTTATTTGTTGTTTTGTGCTTTTTAAGGCTCTTCTATCATTTAACCTTCAGTATAACTTGTGTTATAAGATTTACTACATATATATTTATGACATATATTACAGATTACAAAAATGAACTGAGATTGGGTTGGACTATTTCATGCATAAAAGGTGCTAACCCTGTTTCTGCAGATCTGTGGGACTATTTAGTCTCTACCATCCTCCACTGAATTTTCTCAGTCCACTTTTAAAATACACCTCACTTCCTCACTATAAAGCTACAATTTAAGAGAATCTGTGCAAACCCACAAAGCCTCCAAAGTCCTATCCTGGATTTCTAAATATACCAGATTTTCTTTTCTACTCTCATTTCTCTTTGCTCCAAAGAACTTTGGCCAGAACACCATGCTGAAGCTGGCTCTGATTTTCAGTACTTCTGTTTCTTTCTATTCATACTTACATGTTGTAAGAAGAAAAAGATCCAAAGAATGCAAAGCCTATGAATATTCCACAGTTATAAGGTTCCCAAGAAATATTAGATCATATCGCTGACATATGGCTATCTTCTGTTTTACTGATCTATTTTAACATTAAGAATAAATTACGATTAACACTTTGTGAATCTTAACCAATTATTCTTTTTACTTCATCTGGATTTCATTTTCACTTTCTAGTCACTGGGACTTTCTGGCAGACACAAACAAACTTTAACTAGAATGCTCCAGGTAGGAATGAGTATTTAATGATGGCTTACAAACAGTGCCTTTAATACTACAAAGCACCACTAAAGGTTTGATGAAGCTTTTGTGAGTTTGCAGGAAGGAGGAGGGAAAAAAATAGGTGAATATCATATATGTTTTGTATATTTGTAAAATATATCCGTTAAACATGAATAATCTTAAAATACTGAAAATATGTTTCTGCTCCACCTTGCAATTCTGTCTAATGAAGCAGCTTTTAAACTTATTTTGAGCGCAGCTTATGCTCAGAGAAAATGAGAAGCAGAAACAAGCAAAAAAGTTTATTGTACTTACTAGGTTGCTTAGAGAACCCTATTGGATATCTGAAATATAGCTGGTTCAACCCATACGGCAGATGGGAGGATCAGCTGGTTCTTTTGAATGGTGCTCAATATGCTAGTAAGAGTACTGTTTTTCAAGTTTTCTGTTTTCTATTTCCCTTTTTCCCCCCCTTCACTACCTTGTGTATTCTCTCTTTTTTATTTTAATCTTTATTTTAATCTTTACTCTCACCACAGTCAAGTGAAACATTCTTTAGTTTCATTAGTCTTTGTCTAGGAAGGATCAAAAGCCTAAACAGCAAAAAAAAAAAAAAAAAATTAAAATTTTTGATGTATTATTTATATTTCATCAAACAATGTGACGCCGAGATACATTACTTACTGAACAGTACTAATCTGTGACAGACTGTCCTCTTCAATAACACTCAAGCAACTGGTTAAAAATAAAAGATAGTGCACAAAGAGCAGTGCAGAGTTCTACTCTCCTAGTCTCCCATTTAAATGTCAATAGACATAATTAACATGCTTTGAACAAATGCCAGTTGGCTGGATTTTGCAAACAGGTTTTAAAATACTGAAAGTATAAAGCCTAAGGCACTAAGGCATCAGCAGCATATTTTTAAAGAATCATATCGATTAAGTTCCTTTTTTTTTAAGCTGGTTATTGTGAGCACATATTTAATATTTTAAGAATAGAAACACATTTCCCTAATGAATAGATTGACCTAGGGTTTTTCCCCCTTAAAATCATCAGCCTTCATTTCAACAGTAAATGTCAATGAATCATCTCTTGAGAACTATTGTTCTTCCATGTAAGCTAGTGCTTTTCTGCCTGGTTTTATTTTCTTTTTTTTGTTTGCTTTAGATTTCACTATTTTAGTTGCTTGCCTCAGTTTGGGTGGGTGGAAAAAGTAAATACAATAATGCCCAGAGGAAAATTATCCATTAAATAAGAAAGAGACATATGTGACTTCCTTGAAAGAAATTAAACATACTTGGAAAGAATTTTCAGAACTTCCTATGAAAGAGGTTCCTCAGGTTGCAGGGAGAAGAGAAAAAAGCTACTGTAGTGTTAGAAAATAAGAGCATTCACATACCATATTGAGAGTTTTGCCCTAAACCCAATAGTAGAATAGAGAGAATACAAAAGAATAGATGGAAGAAAAGCCTTTTCAGTCACATACTACATGAGTTTTATCCTGCAGGAAAGAAGATGGAATACATATGCAAAAAAAAAAAAAAAAAAAAAGCCATTAGATGTGATCATTTTCCACACTTATATTTTCTCCTTTAGATTTGAATACACAATTCAAGTTTAAGAAGAGACAATAACAAAGTAGACTGAAACTGCGAAATGGCATATTACAGATGATTCCTTAAGACAAACATTGTTAACACAGCAAATACATTACAGCCATATGTATACATTTGCTGACAGATAAAATTGTTGATCACCCTAGCAAGCAAGTGAAGGTCTAAATATACCACAGGAAGTTATCCATACACTAAATGGGTATTCTCCTTTTCCTAAAAAAAAGGAAAAACTGAATAATTAATCTCATCTAAGCATAACCAACCACAATTTCTGAAGAAATTAACTTCTCTTTTGAGACTAAAGAGCAAAAAAAAAAAAAAAAAAGGAAAAAGAAAGGAAAAATAAAAAAGAAAAGAATAAAAAAAATTTTGAAAAAAAGAGTGAGCTTTAAGAACCTTTAGAGAACAAATTAGGATAAAAATTTGGATTTCATAGAAAAACAAATTTTTCTAATAGAATCCTGGGAAGGGTCTCAAGTGAACAAAATGATGAAATGTAGTACTAGGAAAGTTAATTTAGAGGAAGTTGAGCTATGTTCTTCAAAGTTCTCAATTTCAGTGTATTAGTAAGAAGGTTTGTTGTTGTTTTGTTGTTTCTGCAGCTTCTGTATGGATGAAAAAAGGCGTGTTTGTCAGCAAATACTTTTTTCAGATATTTTAAACAAAGAAACACAAGGTGACTTTAAACACAAATATCTCCTGATTAAATGTGATAACTCACTCACAGCTCTTCTTCTGCCCATATGCAATCGACCATGGATATAACATATTTTGCTTTATTTCTAATATGTCATTTCTACTGTCCTTCAGGTCTGGCAGAAAAAAAAAAAGAGGCAAAAAATGCTCTCAATTATATGAAATCACAGCGTTGAAGAAATAGAATGAAGGCTGACTGAAATATTCACTGTTATTATCTCATAATTAATTTTCATCTGAATCCTCAAGTCCCACCCTCTAAAAATCAAAACAAACAAAAAAATATCCAATATAACTTTATTGGTACTGTTTAATTTAATTAAATAATTAAAGAAAATAATTTTGTAGGATATGATCCCATAAAGGGAACAACCCATTTCTGCTAGGAATAGGAACACGTCTAGGAATAGCAAGATACATTAGTACTGTTAAACTATCACCCCAGAGGGAGATTCCTGGTCTTCAACACTCAGTGGAACACAGCAATTCCTGTTCTCATTCCTCAGCCGACAGCTGTATCTGCCTAGGGGAGACAGATATGATCTCATTGCATAGCTTGTGGTCTGGACTTACTTGTGGCGCTCTCTCTTCACTAAGAGATGTTTTAACTTGTTTTTGCTTTTTTGGGCTGGGTTTTTTTTTCTTCATTTGGTTTTGGTTTCAGTTTTTTTGTCCACTTCACAATGTCTGAAACAGTGCGTGGCCCTATCAACGGTAATGTTTTAAATCCTTGAAGCTTAGGAGCTTTACATATCTTTCGTGACATAAGGCATGAAGGTGCATGGCATGAAAGGCACAACATATGCTAAAATTCTGAAGGATGGTTGACTTCATATGTAGGCTGCCATACGTTGTGGGATCATGTTCAAAATATCTGTTGGGATTTCTCCATAAACAGAACTCTTCCCAGAACTACTCCTACATGAAGAAGAACTCCAAAAACAAAGAGTCTATGCACAGACTCAGCCACCTGAGATGTAAATGGCCTGGGAATCTGGAAATGAAATTGGAAGCTAATTTATTTTTCAATTTTAGAAATACACATGGACAAGAAGCTCAGCTACTACAGCTTTATAAGAGTTAATATGATTCTAGTAATCAGCAGTTCTTCAAGGTCTAGAGCCTGCTGAAACTATTCTGAAACTGATAAAGATGGAAGGTTCTCTAGAGTTTCCCAACAGCTAATTTATTGATATCTTACTAAGAACAGAGATGACTAAAATGAGCAATATTAAATCAATGTGTATTTCCTACACAGATACTATAGAGAAAGGTTTAAATTGAAAGATAAGAAAAAAAAGTAACTAGTCAATTATTTTTTCACTTCTAATTAGTGTGATCATTATTCTGTATTGGGTAGGAGAAGAAAAGCTTTAAATGAAATTTCTACGGCTAGATAAGAAAATGTAATGGAAATTAGATTAAAATATTAACACCTTCTAAAGTTGAAAAACTTAGGCATTGCTATGTGTGAAGATAAAAGAACTCAGACCTCAAAGGACATAAGCTGGGACTGAAGGTCCCATTTCCCTTGACTTTGAATTTTCATTATTTTAATCCTTGTTCAACCTTCTCCTAACCTTGACTCTTTTGGAAAACAAAGTTTATACTTTTGCATGAAGATTTCTGAAGTAACAAAAATCCTGAATACTTACAATTGTCTCATTTTTTCATGTGATGAGTAACTCAATATCTAATCCCATATCTTAGTGCTCCCATGATCTAGACATTTCACCTTATGTATTGGTTGATCTCTTATATGCACACAGAGAACTGAGGAGACAATAAGTTTTCACAATTTAAGACATTTTTTATTTTAAGGGACTTTGAGAAATTTGCAGATGTCTGGAAAATTGCAGATGTCTGGAAAATTGCAGATGTCTGGAAATTTTCAAGCATGTAGACTTCTAAAATATGAAATCAGCATTAACTCAGTAACAATCAGTGTGTCCAGATATACAGAAATGAATGTGCATCAGCACTGGAGAACCAGTGGAGAATGTGACTTCTAATTCAAAATTACAGTAAAAAGTAAAAAATAAAAAAATAAATGTGGAGGGAAAGAAGGGAAAATTGCAGAGATGTTTGGTGTTTCTTTTTATATAAGCTGCATGGTCATTTTCCATAGGTCAGCACAGTAAGATTGTGATAACAGCATTTGGGTTGCTGCTGTTGAGCCTTTTTTATGATTATTTATCAACTCACAGTCAAGTTGATTGATTGAACTCGCTTTCTGTAATTGATTGAACTCGCTTTCTGTAACCACTCAGCAGGGACTTGGGAAGGATATCCCAGGTTGAATGAGGATAGTCACCCTCTTGGCTTGATATGGGGCCTTTAAAGTAAGCGTTTTCCTGATGTAGTGTTCTCATGTTTCAGGATAAGAAAGCGTTTCCTTGGCCAGATGTCAAACTAGACCCTCAGCAATTTAAAGTTCAGAGCTTTAAAAAAGCTCTGCTTTTTTTCTAGATGTAGAAGATGATATGCTCTTACTGATACCTTCCAGTAACTAGAATAGGATGAAGCCATGACCTATTTTGCTGATAAGGAAGAAACAGCCTTGTAATGTGCATTTCCTTTCAATACACAAATTCATGTATTCAGAGTGTGTTTTCATGTAAGAGGTCCTGAAACCCTCAGATAGTCTGTTTCTGCTTCTCCATTGCCTATCGTGAAAAGCCTAGAAGCTTTAACTCATTTTGTGGGCAGGAGCATAGCTATGGGCGGTGAGTTGGAATTGAAAGATAAAGAAGGAGCTTTAGTTAATTGCACTAATACTGGCCATTGGAAGGAGACAGAAAATCAAGAGAAGCTGTTGCAAGATTCTAGTTCGTATCCATAAAAAAGTGTGAAATATTTGTACCTGAGAATCCTCTCTATTAACAGTCAGCGGAGTAGGAGGTAAAACAGGTTTCTCTATTCAAGTATAAAGTTCTCAACTATTAAATTAGGTATTCTTTTACCTCTTTCTTAAAATTGTCCCATGAACCTTGAACAGAAATGCTTGAGAGCCCCATTCTTTACCGATTTGATACTCTCCCTAGAGGGTACAACTACAGATCCATATCTGTTTAGACAAAGGAAAGAACTACAGTCAGTGTTTACAACATTCTGAATGAGTGCTTTTATCCTCTAAAAAGAGACCTCTCACCATGATATTTTGAAAGAAAGCTGGACTCTCTACCTCTTGCTAAAGGAAGTCAAGATTCAAGAATCCAAAAGAGGTTTCTAAATCCTCAGTGACATGACATCCTCAAACACATCACAAAGTGAGGCACTTCTACCATCAAGAAAAGAAAGAATTAATTTAAGCCAAATCCTTCTCCACAGAGGCTGTGCACAGCAGGCTATGTGTTGTGATGTATTTTAATATCCGCAGTTGTTTCTAAGGCAGGTACAGCTATTACAGGTTGTAATGGGAATATTAATTAAGAAATAATTACAAACAAGCAAGCAAACAAAAGCAAACCTGCAACAACAGCAACAACAAAGCTCTTTTACAGAGATTGAAAAGGAGAAAAGTCATACTTATATTATGTCTCCCTAGATATTACAACTAATATCTAGGGAGTCACGTGTCTGCTTTGGGAATATGGATTTCATAACTGCAGTCAGTTAGAATTGTCAGTATTTTTCTTGTTAAGGTGAATTAAATCTAGTTTATAGATTAAACCTCAAGTTTCACATAGATTTTGCTTCTGTGTACTTACTATATTTAAAATGGCTGAATGGGTTTTGAGTTACTCGGACCTTACAATATGTTGGTAACTTCTTTCAGAAACTTTGGATCTCAGTTTCTAGAAAGCATTTGAAAACCTTCAGTAAATGGGATAAATAAAGGAAGTCACAAGGCTTTAATGTGTATCTAAAATAAAAATACTATATCTGTACTATGCTGCCCTGTACTAGGACAGTTAAACAGCTCGATTTTTAAAGTACTGGGACCCCAGAATTCTTTTGGATAACAACAGAATGATCATATGTTTTCTTCTGGGCAAAAGTAAAATTCTGCAAATAATTGCACCATGTCTTTGCTGTAAACAGTACTATACTGCCTGTTGAGAAGCATATGTTCAACACAGCGCAGAGTTCTATTAATGCAGAACCAATGTCAAAGATTTGGCTGCTTCCCAGAATTAACTGACAGCATTGTCTGGGCTCTGTGCATTTCATAGAGTCTCTCCACACTCTAAGGAATTTGTGATTTGAAGTGATTTGAGAGAAGGAGCTACTACAAATCTCAATATCCATCTTCCCAACAATAAGGCGAAAACAAGTGATTACACACATCTGGTAAAATACCTTTTTTTTTTTTTTATGAAATGGCACAGAAAGATATGAAATGTTGACATTTAAGTTAACTTGCAAGCTCAGATTTTTTGGCATCAGCCACTGTCAGCTGAAATGGTTTCTACTGTTGTAGCTGTCTGCAGCTAGGTGTATCTTTCCATTTTGCAGGTATCATCTTTTCTATTTATTTCGTTTAATTGTATCTTGCAGGACACGGTAGTCACAGTTTTTCCTATTGTAAATATTTTTGGAAAATGCAAAAACAGTAGATAAACATATAGAAGGCAGATTTTATTTTTCTGGATGTTTTTCATATCTTTTTTTCCCTTTATACACTACCGTTTCAGAGTCAGAGCTCTTCTTTCCCATACAAGCAGTTGATGTCTTTCATAAAGGCAAACTACATGTCTTCAGCTCTCTAATGAGGGACTTTGGCTCGTATCACAGTTTAGAAATATTCACTGATAGAAAACTGTTAACTAAAGGACAGTGTAAACCTTTTGCATTCCCACATTCCCTTGCTGTCGATCATTTGAAACTGTTATATTGTAAGACTTTTAATCTTATTGTTTTATTTACCCTTATGTATTAAAAAACTAGCATAAATGGGATCTAAAGGCATTTTTTATGCCAGTTTTTCTACCAGGAAACAAATGATTTTTCATTGCTATCTCTAAAATAATGACCTAGTGAAAACCTTTGACAAGACAGTTCTTTAAGGGCAAACAAGATATTCTGTTGTGATAGTGCTCAGACCTTAACTGAAGCTAGAAAAAACTCCTTTGGTTAGGAAGAAACAGTTTTGGTCATAAAAATACTATCTAAAGACTTCTTGTAAGAAATTCAGTGTATCTATTAGATTTGATACAATAATATATGTATAATTATAATACCTATGTATAACACATAAAAATATAATACCTATGTCATGGTACAACTCTAACTGGCAATTAAGTACCATACAGACACGCACTCATTCACTGGTGGAATGGGGAGCAGAATCTGAGAAAGGTAAAATCCAGAGCTTGATATAAGAACATTTTAATAATTGAAATAAAGTAAGATATAACAGAAGTACTACTGCTACGACTAGAAATAGTTGAAATTAGAATAGATATATCAAAAAGAGGGAGAGAAATAGAACTCAAATTAAAAAAAAACCAAAGCCAAAACCAAGTGATGCACAATACCATTGCTTACCACCCACTGACTGATACCCAGCCTGTCCCTGAGCAGCAATCAGTGGCTCTTGGCCATCTGCCCCATTTTATACACTGAGCATGACATTCAGTAGTGTGGAACACCTCTTTGGCCAATTTGGATCAGCTGTTCTGGCCATGCTACCTCTCAGCTTCTTGTGCACTTCTTCACTGACAGCACGTGGCACTGAAAAATCCTTGATTTAGTGTGAGCACTACTTAGTAACAACCATAACATCAGTGTGTTATCAATATTATTCTCATACTGGATCCAAAACATAGCACAAGTTGCTAAGAAGAAAATTAACTCTATTTCAGCCAAAACCAAATGGGATATTTTTTCACCTAAAGATGATCTGCTTGGCTTTTTGTTGTGATGTGAATGGTTGCAATGTTTTACAGCCTTTCTCTAACCTGCACTTATCCCAAACATTCTGGCTGGTATGAAAATAATAAAGAAGGATACTCACTTTAAACAGGACTATCTTGCCAACTAACATAGCTGCAGCGGCATGTCATCCTAGGAAGAGCCAGCAGGTATGGAACAATGCTGTGAAAGAATCAGCTCAATACCTATGGCTTAAGCAGAATCCTTTCCTCTTGTGACAGTATCTGGATGTCAACCAATGTAGTCAGTCATGTATCTTGTATGATAAAAGCCTGTGCTATAAGCCTAAGGCATTATCCTTACAGGATATGATGGAGATTTTTTTGATCATATTTTTCTTTCTTAGGAACTAATAAATTGAACTATATTTATACCAGAGGATATTATTTACATCAGAACTGGCTCCCAGCTTCAGGAACAGCCAGGTGTTTTGTAAGTGCCACAACTCCCTTAGGTTCTGCCTTCCAGGAGGCCGAAGCAGCAGTGGACTGCTCTGAGTGACTCAGACGGATTTTGTTAGGGCAGAGACTCCTTCACCATTCCTTCCAGTGTGATGTAAGCAACAGTAACCTCTCTCTCTGGGGAGGCTTATTAGCAGATGTAGAACAGGCCATTTGACTCTTTGCACAGCACTTCTTCCTTAACAGAGATTTTCCCTTCTGTGGGGAAAAGACAGAAGGGGAAGATTCCTATGGGTTTATGTCAGCTCACGATGCAACACGTGGATCGCTCTAACTCAGGCAGCAAGGGAAGCACTTGAAATTCAGAAATACTGGATGTCACATTCTTTACGCTGGCTGAATAAGCCTCTTTGGGTGCAAGAACAATAGGAACTTTATATTGACACCATTCTGTAGGATATTTTTTTATTGGAACCCATGAATTACTAGAGTACCTAAGATAGACTGCAAATGTAGACTGAATAGAGATTGCAGAGGCAAACATTAAGCTGCATTTCCTGTCTCTCTGTTTAACTACAAATCTAAAGTAATGTTCTTTCAACCTGCTTTTTGTGGGTTTCTGTTTGCTTGGAGTTTTTTTTTTTTTTATTTTATTCTAATCTAGTGTAGATGTATGTTTTCGAAAAGCAGGCCATAACACCTAAGAGACTCACCTAAAGCAGTGGGATGAAAAATGCCAATTTCCATTGTTTTGATTTCAAAAATTTATTTGACCATAATTTGAAAAGTTATCAGTGCTGAATTTTGTTTCTGTTCATTTTATTTTTACAAAGAGCCTTGGGGAAAGAATTAAAATGTAATGTGACCTGTTAAGTAACAAAGATATATTGAACTGTATGTGTACATTAAAATATCATAAGACCCTAAATATAATTCCTTGTAAGATCTGGATTCAGCATACAACTGGACATCTATAGATAAAAGATAAAAACTAAACAGAAAACACTGAGGAATTGGAAGGAAATGTGTCTGGTCTTCAGCCCAGAAACTAATCATAGTTGAATATACAACTTCCGCAAATATATTCTAAAAACTTGGACAAGTTTGAGAAAATTAACACAGTAAAATTTGACTTTTAGAAGACTCATCATTAGGCCCAACATGTAATATAGTCTAACAATAGCAATTTTATGACTGAAACAGTGAATAGATACTTCATTCTCACCTATTATGGGATAAAGGAAATTAAAAAAAAAAATCAAAACAGAAAACAGATGAGATTCTGTTTGCATAGTTCCACTAGCGTATGTACCAACCACTGACAAAGGGCAGGAAGGAAATGATAATGAAGGCTTCCTCTGTTTGGATCTGGATGGCATCAAAGTAAAATATCTGTCAGCTTCCCTTGGCTTGTCAGACCATAATAGCAGCTTACAGAAACAAAGCCTTGCCTGCAAAGAGACTTGGAATCACAGCAGAGAAAGCTTCTGTGTAAAACAGAGATGAAGAAAACCTAGCAAAGATGGGAGACTCCACAATATTTTAATGAAGATTTTGAATTTCAAGCTTCATTACTAGTATATCTGAAGTCAAAATTCAGCCTCTGAGGAGATCTGATCTCTGTCAACTCATTTTAAATACATTTTCTGATTGATATGAAGGAAGCTTATTTTGTATTCATGCAAAGCCTTTTAAGAAACACAAAAGAAAACAAATAAAGAAAATAAGCACACATTCAAGCACTGTCATAGGCCCTAACACTAACTACAGTCAAGGGACATTGCCCACTTTTCATTGTTGTTCACATATTATTCTTTTTGCTCAGATCATCTCCTCTGATCAATTATTAAAACATTAGTTAATTATTAAACAATACTTAATCAAATATTAAGTATCTGGACATTTTGGAGCCTATTGTTTTCAGCTGAATCTACATATAAATCTAAATATCATCGAATCTTCCTCCCTAACAGAAATGGCTACTGCCAAGTCTGCATTGGGGAGCAGTAACTGGTGCAGAGATTCCCAAATCATGACCACCACAGGGTCAGTGAAGACAGACAGCTCAGTTGTGAAAGTTGAAAAAGCCTTGTTTGCATGGCCCTATGCCGAACCAAATAAATGCTGCCTTACAAATCCCATCATCTTGCTACTTCTCCAAGTTTCCACTTTTGCAGCTACCACAGGAAAGCTCAGAAATCCCAGCTGTCATGATGAAGACAGCCTCAAAAATATGGTAGAAGGAGGAAAGACAGGTCCTCAGCCACATATAACTACAGAGGAAAACAATTGCATAGATATACCTCCAGAAATGAATGGGAAGTTAGTACACCCTCTGTAAAGTGAGAATGCAAAGCCCTATGTAATAATTAAGATTTAGATAAGATTAAAATTAAATTTAAAGAAAAGCATCAAAGCATTATGAAATGGTGTTCCTAAGAGGCAATGCCATATTGAGTGTTATATCTGCAAATACATTTAGGATTTGTACTACCAGCATGATAAAAAACCCCGAAATATACTATTATTTTCATTTATTAAGGAAACATCAAGTCTCTTGATCCTACCCACCATCAAGCAGGATCCAAAAAATAAATAATTCCAACAAAATTTTGTGATGACTATAGGAACTGAAATTTTGGAAAAAGAATCATGTTAGATTTTTACCTAAGAAAGCTGAAATTACAAATTGACAAGATCACTTTGTGTGAGGAATAGTCTCTCTGACAAATGTTTATCAGATTAGTAATTTTGTGACAGTGAATGCTGCTTTTCCTTTCTTTCCATTAGGTATAACTTCCTGGTAGTGGAATTTGTGACCCCAGAGCTCTCAGTAAAGGCTGCAGCTTGATATTCATGCATTCAATCAAGAAAACCATAATTGATTTTCATATCACAGGATGTGTTTGCATGATAGCCAACTCAGAAAAAAGGTAATTTGGAGAGATATGTTGATGGATTTTTGCTTGTTTGTTTTCAGAGGTAACTTAATTTTGTTAATCAGTTTATGAATTTTAGCTTTTTGAATTATTTCTACACATAAAAAAGGACAAGATGGTTTACTGCAAAAAATTCAAGAGTAAATTTTGACCCCTTTTTCCCACTTTTTCTCAGAGTGAGCAGGAAGAAAAAAGTTGTGCAGCCTTCTTCATGTGACAACAAAAATGAGTTTAAAAATATATCTATGTAATTGCTTTCCTACCATTTTAAATATTTGCTGTCAGAATAAGCAGCATTGCTAAAGAGAGAGTATATATTTTGCTTTGGATAAACATTCCATAATAAAAACACAAGGTGGGGGTTGTTGTTATTAAAATTCATTTTTATACAAGTGACCAATCAGTAATGACCTTGACTCTGGATCATTTATTAGAAAATAAACAAATAGATGGAATAAATGACTTGTGGAAAAGACTTGGGCTATGAACTTTCCCAGATGGTCATTAATCCCCCAGAAATGCTATAGACCCTGATCATTAAGACTTAATTAATGTATTAATACAGTGTCTAAATGCTGAATTGTGTTTTCTTTTTGTTTAATTAACCTTTTGGAAATATTTTAATAATGAAGGAGGGCAATATAAGTTTGCCAGGGAGACACCATATTATTTTTTTTTTTTTATTCACAGCAAACACAAATAAATTATGGAAAGCTCTTTATGTGTTTGTACACTTCACACTTCTGAGCGCTGTTGACTATTGGAAATGAAGGACAAGGGCATGATTAGAAAGACTCATTATGCACTGGTTCAATACTTTGGTGCTATTCTTCATGAATGTGCTTAGCACTCAGAGCAGACTATGAATTCTCAGCAGGGCAGGCAAAATTGAATTTTGCTGTTCTGCCACAAGGAAGCTAAAGGGCAGAGGAAAAGGGCAAAGCTAAGATGATTGATCTGGGAAAAGATCCTTGGAGACTCAGGTTTCCTCTTCCTGCATCTACTCGGGAATGGATTTCTAGGGATGTTGTCATGGATATTGGCAATGATTTTCATACATATGAGTGGGGAATACTCCTACTGGTTTGGTTGCCTGCCTACGTACAGTGGATACTCCTGACATGCCAGGACATTTTTTTCCTCAATGGCAACAGCAGGAGCAAGGCTGGTTTTCCAGAGTTCTTAAGGAAACTGAGATATACCGTCAACAAGAACTGTCATAAACATTAATTTTGTATCAGTTTTGCCAACATGATGTAGTGCTAGTGGTCATAATGTAAATTTGTTTGGAACATAAACCTGATCTTGCAATTTTGAAAGCTGAATAAGGGTTGTAGACATTCATCTTCAGTTAGGGAGTCCCTGATTCCCCTATTAGCAAGATTTTGAAAATTTTATGTTTACATCTGACTCATAACCACTTAAGTTGTACTACACAATGGATGGCCAACAACACTTCATTTCTAGATGCCCACTAATATTTATTATTCCTAAAGAATATGTTAGTATTTTAAAAGAGGGGGTGTTTTTTTCTATATATGTCTAAGTATTCTCAAAGCTTTCAGAAGAATAACTAGATTGCATTTTGAGCATCCATCTGCCTCTCACAGTATAAATATGCATATTTAAATATAAATATGATGCACTATTTTGACATAGACTATCCCAAATTTAACAGCTATTACATACTCAGTTAAAGCTTCCTCTTTCTTGTTTAAAAATGAATCGATGAACCAATCAATCAATCACAGCTTTAGACATAAATTCTCACCTATGAATTATTTCTGTTACATCAAGAAAAGGTTTTCCAAGCAGGTCCAAAATTATTAAAAAGAAAGTTTTTGCTACAAAAAGCATTGGTAAACAGTTTAATTTATGCTTATCATCTTCCTTTCATTTAGGACCATAAATTCAATCAAAAATTCTGAAAATGTTGCTTTGTCAGATATGTATTTACCTTGGAACAAGGGAAAAAATTTTCAGCCAGGTTAATGGAAGAGAAGGAAGAAAGATAATTTAGTGTTTACTTTTGCCTTTATCTGATTTATCACACAATTTTCTGCCTTATTCTCCCTGTTTACTAAATAATTTATTAAATACATTCCTTTTATTTACACCTATAGGAGCACAAATTAGAGAAACTTGATCACGCATAACAAGTATACTAGAACACGCTATTGCCACTAACACCTATAGCCTTCACAACAGTCTGAAATAAATTACTTATTCTACCATTAGATGTTGTGAGGTAGAAAGCAATCACCTTACAATGAGCAAAAGTTGGTCTATAACTCTTTGGGAAAACTTTGTTTCCTTTTTTTTTTTTGGTGTTTTTTTTTTTTTCTCTTTTGAAAGAAAATGAGGGTTTCTTGTAATGACTTTCTGGTAAGTTTGCATTTTTTCTGTAGACAACTGACAAGTTTTTATTGTCTTGCAACCATATTTTTAAAAACAAAAAAAGCTAAGCAAAAAACCAATCAGGTCCCAGCTTTATTCCTATAGCTATTGAAGTTGGAGGACCCTAAAGTAAAATGCAATTTAATCTGTGGAAAAAAAATAGTGGAGAAAAGTCCAAATTAATTCATTACACTAAAAACCAGTTACATCTCCATTGTATTTAATTGTTGTGAGGTTACAGTTTCTATAAAACTCTAGCTGCACTTTTTCATCACCACTGAATTTAAACCTCAGCACTGAAAGGCGTCTATGGGAGGTGTCTGCCTCAGGCTGAGTATTTTGCGTGAATTTTGAGCTAAAATAGCATATTTTCTTTTTTAAAAAAATAAAAGTTGATGCTAAAAAGTCCATTACAAAACTCTAGCATTTCCTTTCTTTCGAGCAAAGAAAAGGAATTCACCAGGGCTGAGACAGTGCTCCCTGTCTAGTATGAAGATTGTGTCATTTCACGTGAGAATTAAAAGGTTGGACTAAGCTTACAGGGGTCAGGGGAAACACAAGAGCAAAAGAACTATTGTCAAAAAATGGATTTTTCATGTATTAAGTTGAAACTGCATAGCATTTAGCTTCTGTACTAAGAGGAGGGAAGGCAGAAGTTTGTCTGGAATGCCAAATAAAAATCAAGACTACAAACATAGAGCTTCTGTCTTCTGCTTAATCTGCACTTCCCCCTGCCGATGTCCTGCTGAGGAGGAGGAAGTGGAATGGAAATAAGTGAATAGCCTGGAGGGAAAGAGGGAAAGTGGGAGAGTGCAAGGTCAAGAAACATAAAGCAGATGTTATGATGTTGGAAAATAGGACCCTCGAGGAATAGAAGACAAGAGGGTTAGGTAAGAGCTATGAAATTGGAATAAAAACTACTTTATCTCCACACCATGCCACAGCATGTTTTTTCTCTCTAGTGCTGGGGGTAGAGGGGGAAGGAAAGAACAAACCCATTCCATGCAAGAGGAAAATGTAAAATACATTAACTGTAAAATGGAACATTTTCTCAGCATCTCACACCTTTTTCCTTATGCTTGTTAATGCTATCGTTTAGCTCTTGTGCTTATTGCTGTCTGAATGTAGATTCTAATTAGCCTTTAGACTGACAGCTCTGAGGTACCCTCTCTCAAGAGTCCAGCTTTATGGAGAACATTTCAGACATCTATTACCAAATGTATGAACAAGACTGGGAAATTTCTAAGGAAACAATACAGTAATGAGTTTGACAAAGAAACCACATGGCTGGAATAAAGTATGAAAATCTGTGTGTAGTAGTTCATATTTTGGTGAGGTAATTTAAGTATATATATATAGTGACCCCTCTTCTATTGTTGATTTTTATTTTTCTTGGAAGTGATTATTATAGTCTCTTCATTTTGATGTATAACCGTATCTTATCTGGGGTACTTCAAGAGCCATTTTGGAAGAGCAGACTACATTTGGTTCTACATTAAAATGTAGGGGGAAAAGTTTTATTTATATATTTTGATATATCTTTCCAAAAAACAATTGTGAGCAAAAATAATTATAAAATTGCTGCAAATTTCTTCAGTATCTCCTTGTGGATTTGCTATGAAGGCTAGAGAAAAGCTATCTCTCAACCGTATCCATCCTTAGGAAGAAAGGAAGTTGGCTTTGTGCCCTTATCTCCACACATTATAAAACCTCTGGAAATTCACTCCTTATTTCAATAACAGACCAAATTTTATTAATTTCTGTGTTAAATTAGAATGCTTCAAAGTCCACTATAAAATTGCAGTGTAGTTAATAAATGCTTACTAAGACAAAGCGCCAGTGATACCAAGGCCTCCATTTAAGTGGAGATAAGCGGAAACAAGCTCTGCTTCAGGAAAGCCATTGCAATTCACTTTTAGAACATTATAGTAAACTCTACTTCTCCTCTTTGGTTGGAATTTCAGAATAATAAAAATATAAGTGCTCTTCAGAGAGCTGATTGGACAAGCCAATGTAATTAACTATATTTTGTTGAGCATTTGAGGTTCAGATGCTTCCTGTTTCAGAAGAATATGCTACCTTAATTTTCTTTCACTCAGTGGTACTCAACTTGAAAAGCAGAGAAACCTGCCTATGAAGAAGTCTGGGGGTTTAGTTTTTGGTTTGGTGGTTTGGGTTTGTTTTTTTCTCATATATATTGAGAGAACTAGGATTTACCCTTGCTTCTCAATTTCAGTCAAACAAAACCCACAGCTAATGGAGATTTGCTACCTACACTCTTGTGAACAAAAGTGTCCTATATTTAAGCAATCAAAGGATAAATTTAACTCCATACAGCTTTGTTTGTATAAGTTATAATTGATTTTTACTGTAGTCTCTGCTGAATTCAGCATTTTTATTAATTAAAGAACTCTTTCCAACATTTTTACCTCCTCTTTTTCCTGCCTCTTTCTCATATGGGTTTACAGAGCTGTCACTGAAGGGTACTTAGCAAATCTCACAGTCCCAAATAAAGCTGTGTTTGAAAATAATGATGAAGATGGTCATACATTACATCATCACAATTTTATTTCTTTTTACTGCAGTCTCATGTCATTGTTAGGATAAAAACAAACTACTTTTATAGCAGGATATTTCTTTTAATATTCCATTTTTAAAATAAATTTGCTGCAGCATGTCAAGAAAACCTTTAAAATATTGCAGTGTATGACTGATGTACTGCATTATTTCACCAAATCTCTGATGCTACAGAAATGCCACTGCTATAGACTAGCTTGTATCTTTGCACATATTTTGTACCTTTTACATATATTTTCTAAAAGGATGTTGTACATGTCAAACAATAATATCACAAGATTGAAATAAACATTGATTTGCTTCACTGTTAATGACCAAGGGGTTAATTGAGTGTCTGAGAAGTAGACAATAGATTCTTCTTGATTTCAGATAGTGCCGGACTGGGAAGCAGACATTGGATTTGTCTCCATATAAACCCACATATCTAAACCAGTAACCTGTATCTCAACTTGTTACCTAGGCTTCTACCTCAGCTTGGAGATAAAGAGGTGTTTATGGTATACTGTTTAACATATCCTAAGAGAGATGAGTTAGGAGACATACCTCTCAGCACCCTTTCCTATTTGCTTTTTTTTTTTTTCTTTTTTAGAGCAGGCCTTCAGACACAGAAAGAAATTTTAATACATCAAGGTTTGAGGAAAGTTTTCCCGTTTAAAACAAAAGCTGAATTTGCTTTGAAATATTAAAATTATTTAATGTTTGACATAATTAAATACATAACTTCCGATAATTTAATTTTTTTTCTGACTGTGGTTCTATGCTTTATATTTTGAAGGCAAGCCTTTTGATTTTTGATATTTTTAGTAACACGTGTTCTGATTATGGAAATAATACATATTTTTATTTAATTTGTCCTCTTTGATGTTCCCAGGCAACATAATGTGTTGAAGCCTAAAAAAAAAGTTTTATTCTGTGGTAGAACAAAGATAGAAAAACTCCTTGAACAGGTTTGTGCTATTTTCTACTATATTCAAAGCACTCACACCAATTTAGCAGCAGACTGAAATTTCTTATTTTCTTATTCATTAGGTTGCTAAGGAATCAGAGGTTAAGAGAAGGTTGGGCACCTTGCTCCTGACAAGGGAACTGTCAAGGGGATGAGGAATATGAGTGCTAAGATGACTAGAAATTTGTTCAGTTATTGTCACAGTTTCAAAAGATTTCATGTGTTGCCTGAAATGTTTTGATCCCACCAATCAGTGATATCAATAAATCATTTACTTCTACAGAGAAGTGTCAGGAAGATTCTGAACAATTCTCAGTAATTTCTTTGCAACTCTAGGCAGCAGCAGTGCGCATCTGTCACAAGACTAATGAGCTCTGGGCTGTAATAGCTGTAATAGGAACTTGGATGGTTTTCTGGGCATATTGCAAAACAGTATGGATTTGTGAGGAAGAAAGAAGGCTACAGAGCTTATTAGGAATATTTTCCTGCCTTCCTGGCTGCCAGAGGTAATCCCATGTTTGTGGGAGAGGCATAGTTCAGCACATGCAACTGAACTCATCTTGGTTTTTGACAGGCTTTGTCTGTGTATTTGTTTGCTTGCTGCTCTTGTGATTGCAAATATATTACGAATGATCTGAAGATAGATTTTTTTTGTGCAATAGAAAAGCAAAGGGAAAAAATACTTGAAACTGATGGCGCCATGTTTGTTGACAATTAGATAGAAAAGAAATCTATCAACTTCCATGTCTTCTGGAAATGAAAAAATGCTAGAAATATGCTAACTGCTGAATTTTTCTTTGAAGCATTTGTGATGTCAAGCATCTCATGTTAAATGGAAGAATATTTTTTGTTCTTACATTTACTGCTTTTCAGTAGTGCTATTTAGAAAGCACTCTTGAGTGCATTTATCTTTCTGTAAATACTTCATTCCTGTGAGTCAAAATAATACTGTTCACATGTGCCAAGGATATCTATTGTATGTATATGAAAAAAAATTTTGTCAGCTGACATACACCACCTCTATATAGATGTTTGTAACTTCATAAAGCCTCATAAAAGAAACAAAGTCTCTATGCAACAAATGAATTGTTGAAGTTGTACTGCAGATTGTTATGGACACCCTTGTAATGGTTACTAAGGTGGGATTCTGAATGGGTCCAAGACAGATTAATGAATCACTAGTATTGTCAGGGCCAGCTTCAGGCATTGGAAGTAGAGGCAGTTGCCTAGGCAGTAAAACTGGAATGGACAGGAAAATATCCATAGTTTAATTATCTTCTTTAAGAAGATCTTTAATTACCTTCTTCCTGTAGCTATGCTACATGTCTGGAACATGCCAACTTTGGTTGGCTAATATTGCCAGAAAGATCAGGGTGTATGTTGTAGGAGTTACTGCTATGCAGAAGCAGGGCAGGAGAAAAGAGGCAGTAAGAGTGACATGAAATTCTGCCATCACATTTCAGCCTTACTTCTTCTCCCTATGTCTTCTTTTACTGCCAGACTTGCCTCCCCACATTTAGAAGTGGCAAAATTAATTTTTGTCTTATGTTCCTGAGAGGTCTGGAGCTGGTTCCCAAACCAGTTATGTTGGCAGAACAGAAAGCAATTCAATTGCCATTATAAGAAACCTATTTATATGACCTTTATAAATGTCCACTGTATTTTTCCATTTTTTCTAAATGAATGAATGTTGTAAAAGAAAGTCTGATGTGATCAAATATTCATAAAGTTTAAGACCTTTGAATTTCTCCTGATAGTTCTTTTATCATCAGATTTGACAATATCTTTTGAGAGGTACATCTGGTCTTAATTAAAGACTTCAAATTACAGCTAATCCATCATATACTTTGAAAAACTCTTCCAGTCTTAATTAAAAACACTGTTAATAATGTACAACTTATATATCATTAAAGTTCAAGCTTCAGGTTTCAGCTATTTGATCATTTCATTCATCTTGCTATTAATATATAAACCCTCCAGTGTGACCTCTCTGTGTAGGATCTGTAGACTGATTAACTTGCATCCTAACTTTATCTCCAAAATTTAAATAAGAGCTTTCTCTTTAACATGGGTCAGCTAAGAAACATCTACTGCCCTAAAGTAATATTCAGGCTAATTTTTGAGGTATCAGCTTAGATCTCAGGAGGAACAGCTTCATTAATAGAGCATGCTGTCTATTCCAGTTAGCTAAGCTTGTTACAACTGGCTTGAGTACCTGTGTGCAGACATGCACAGCGTTATGTAGACATAATCGGTCTCTCTGGCAGCATTTACAAGTTAAAAAAAAATATATATATAATAAAGATACTCAGAATAACAGATGGAAATTATACTTTAAAAGAAACCTACAGGCCAAAATACATCAGCAGGGAAAATGGAAACAAAAGTGGAAACTTCCCAAAACTCAGTCTTTGAATGATCTGGGTGAAATCTAAAGGAATTTAATGCAAACCCTGTGTTGTAGGTTGTGAGAGTCACTGTGTTGTCTATAATCCAGCCTAAGTCACTGGCACATGTACTGGTATATTGCTATGATGTTAGTATTTCTGCACCACTTTCCTTACATGACTCAAATAAGCCCAGTGACAATCTACTTAACATTTAGCAAAACAAATTTTAAAAATGACTAGTAACTCTAAGTACTTGAGAATGTATTTTTTTACAATAACATGGAAAATTATTTGCAACAATGAGCTCTTACTTGAAAGGTTTGCTACTCTATATTTTCAACATTTTTACTTGCCTGACACTCAAATTTTTCAAGTTCCCTTGGATGATTAAAAATAGTTGGCATTCTAGACCTCTCCTCCTACAGAGCAAAACATCAGAATTAAGAGGGGAAGGATTCAAACAAGTTACAAAATTGTTTACCTTAAAGTAGTCTCCAAAAATGTGTTCATTACTACTCCTTACCTTCAGATATATTATGGCCTACGCCAGGTGAACTAAACTAAGGGAGATTTTCTAGCTGAAAACTAATAGTTATTTTGTCAGGTAAGATTTTTGCAAAATCAGTTCCCTTACCTGGTTCATCCCAGCTATATAATCCTTGGAAAAGGGGGAGATGGGAATAGTCAACTAGATACGACAAGAGTGGCAGATCACCTCATCAATGTTAAAATTCTTGAAAAATCACACTTTTCCATTAAGTAGTACTTCACAGTCATTTTGTTAAATCTAATAGGGCTGTGCAAAGTAAGATATCCCACTGAGGTGGACGAATGTGGCCTTTATCGACATAAAATCACTCAGGATATTTAGGCAGAATGGGTTAAGTATAAATTTAATTCGGGGTATTGTGCTGCAAACCGAGATACTCCATTTTAACCTGAGACCTTGCCTGCTTCCCTGTGATAATGGCTGAACTAATAGAAGTTAATTTGTCCAACATTCCTTATAATGTAGTATGCTTTGTTCAAGTAAATAGTGTTTGAAATCTTTGTGACGTAAATCATCTTAATATCTGTCTTAAATATTGTTTAAATTAGAAAAGCCAAACCCAGGAGATACTATTAATCACTGCTGCCAACCTGAGCATACCCATATGGGTTGTAATCTGTAGCTTTCCTGTTTTCTAATGCTTCTAAAGATGCTAAATATAAGCCTGTACATTAGTATAATGAATAGAATTTAAAAAAATATGCTTAGTTAAGATTTGTAGTTGTACCTTTTCACTGTAATGTATAATTTAGTATCTCCTTAATCACATAATTTGGAGACAACGGTGTAGATCATAAGAGTTTTTGTTTTCAGTCTTATGATTTAATTGCTGCCTCTGTAGGTTCTACTTGCCCAGTAAGAACATTTTTCATATATATTCCTTATGGGCTGGACAATATATTTAAAAATATCTTTGGGCTAATTCTAATTTATAGTCGCTAGCAAGTAAGAATACTGTATTAAAAACTGCTGGTGAAAGGACCCCAGTGATGGGGTACTGAGATTCAGGCCCAAATATAGAGTTTATGAAGTCAGTAGAAAGGCATGCACATCATCGATGGGTCTTATATTAGGATTGCAAAACTACAGCTGAGATATCTCTGCTGAAATGAATGAAAAAAATGGGATTTGTTACCAATATTTGTTACTTTGATACCAAAATCAATAGATACTTAAGCCTCCATGCACTGATTCATCACGTGGGACCTTTACCTGCGGTCCAAGGGTAAAATCATGTTTACAGCAATATTATATAAAGCTTATCTACCTCACGAGATTCTAACGTAAAGCTCTTCTCTGGTCCAAATTGTAGCATATATTTGATCATGCATATGTCTGGCGACTGTACCACATTGTGGTTCAAAACTTAATGCCTGATAAACTTAGTGTTGAGTTTTTATGTTGGTCTGTTTTTCTGGGTTTTCTTTGGCAGTGGAGAGTGGAGTTAAATGTCAAGAATTTAATATGCTGCCAAGACATTGGGTCAAGAAAAAGGAGACTCTTTCCGCTTCCACTCTTTGAGTTTTATGTTATGATTAATTTACCAACATATTGTGTTTAATATGTCAGCATCTAGCAGGTTGAAAAACACAATCAGCAAGTCTTGAATACTTAAATGCTTCCACAAATACAACATTTGCAGCATTAATCTTCTTTCTCCACCTCCTAATGAGTTTCCATAGTGAAAAATTTCCTTCGATGTAGATGTGCACAGATGTGAACTTGACACCTCAAGAATCTGGCATTGTGCTGCTGTGACCAACTGCTGAGAACCTTCCCGACATCCCACCACTGTACACAGCATCATCCCTGATGCTTTTAAACACTTCCACTGAAGATTGTTTGATTAAAATGCTAATAAAGTACAAATAGTCCCATTTGCTTCATTAAGCAGCATCTGAGGTACTCACAAATGGATTCAAAATTACCCCTGCATGCAGCTGACATTTTAAAGGGGCAGTTTAGTGTTTACTTAAGCTGGCCTAAAACTGTGCTGCCCTGTTGAGTCTGCAGCACCAATTCTGCAGCAAAGAGACTGCCTACCGCTCGGACACAAAGGGGCTGCCAGGAGCACACAGCTGGGACAGAGCAGGAGTGCAGCACCACAGCTTTTGGCAGTTGCTCCATCCTACCTCTCTCCACTGACAGTGACACTGGGCGCTTTTCAGCCTCTCCAGTCACGCAGGGATAGAGAACTGCACTAACAAGAGTCTCCGCAATATGGAAAAACATGTCACTGCCTTTTATACTTTGTTTCCGCAGTGTGATAATCATGCTAATTTTCAGTTCTAATAAAACCAGGATATTCTTGCCTGCTTTTTTGTGTTTTGTTGCTGTTGCTTTTATCTAGTTACCATTCCTAAATGGAAAAAAAAATCTTAAATAAAATAGTAATATATTACAAAAATAAAAGCATCACCGCATGCTCTTTTCTGTGTACTCTACTCTCCAGTTCTCCTGAAATCACTTGATCCCCAAAAGACAGAAACTTTGGTATCAATTATTTATATGCTTTATCTTTCACCCCGTTTATGTGTCACAGGTTCATCAGTAACATCAGATTTCTCCCTCTAAAACTAGTTGACTAGCTAACAATGAGGAGTTTGTGTGTGTTCCTGTCAGGTGGCATTATACAAAGAGGAAATGGACCTGGATATTGCAAAATGAAGTGTCATAGAGCAGAAGACACTATTTGGAGGAATGTTCTGAGAACACTCTGAGAATGTGGTATACACTTTGTTCCAATACCTGTGTATTGTAAAACATGTGAGTTATTCTTGGGTGGCAAAAGGCCTAACTCCTTCCCTCTAACAGAATTCATTTATATGTGCAAGTCTCTATGTGTGTTTACATTAATGAAAGGTAACACAATTTCACAGGGTGCCCCTAGTTTGAAATAAAAAGATGCTGATTGCTGAACGAGATAAGGGATAAGGTCATTTGAGAGTTGAGAGATTGTGGTTAGCATCCTTTAAAAGGACGAAATCCTTTTCACCCATGTTTTGTCTGT
Organism: Eulacestoma nigropectus; assembly: GCA_013397775.1. NCBI lineage: Eukaryota > Metazoa > Chordata > Aves > Passeriformes > Eulacestoma > Eulacestoma nigropectus. The sequence goes on from VZTE01002938.1 coordinate 201,015, forward strand.
GAAAGGTGGGTGCTTCTGACAACAGATTAATGCTTCAAAGTGGGTTCTCATCACCACTGCATTATTTTCCAATGTTTTTTCATTTGTCTGTTGTAAAAGAAGGAACTGTGCATGAGGGGTGTTTCAAGAATTCACAGTGAGTTAGGTCTTCGAGTAGATACAGATTCAGAAAAGTCTATCATTCCATCTATAGTAGGGTTAAGTAATGAAATAAGCACCAAGCCCTGCCAATATGGAAAGATTTCTGAGTGGTCAAGAACTCTCGCCCAAACTTGTGATGCCTCTGAAATAAAACCTCTACTTTAAACTTAGGAACTTATGTAGTCTTGCTACCTGAGGAGTTACATAGAAGTTTCAAGAGTTCACCACCACTGGAACCTAATTATCTCAGTCCAGATCCCTTCCAAATACCTGGCTCTTTTTGTGAATGTCGATTAATGTCTCATATTTGACAGCAGCACCTCATTCATGTATGAACTTCTGAATTATTATTCTATTTGACACTGGCAAGTATTTTGTTGCAGTCCAGCTGACTATTCTACTCTTCACTTCCATCTGTTAGCACTTGGCCTGTACTCAAGGAAAATACCACTACTTGCATTTTCAAGATCATTCAGATGGCTGATTTTGGTATCAGTGCAGAATGCTATTCCTGAAGCAGTACACCACAGCATATCACCAACAATGACCCATGATTTCTTACACAAAGAAACTGATGTGACACTGAGGTTCCTCTCCCATGACTCAAAACTTATTTCTCTGTTACAATATTTTTTTTTCTTGCTGATAGCCCATAAACCTTGTTTTTCAGGTATTCATAGTTATGAAGAATATTTGAAAATGTAATATTATAATGCAATTTTTTGCCAGATGGTCAGTGGCTCTACAAATAAAAATGTAAATGGTAACTTTTAATAGTTAGTTTCACAATTAACAGTTGTTCTGAAAGTGACCCTGATTTTAGTGACCACTCTTTAAACAGCATTATACAATCAGGTGAGGCCGAACGCCAATATAACACAGACTCATTTTATGCAAAAGAGTTGGTTACAACCCAGAGTTACTATTTCTATTTACCTTAATCCAGGTCCTTTGAAGTTTGCTTCACTTAATTGTTTATCCTTAAAACCAGTTGTATCTGAGTTTTTGGTTTTGTTCTTGAGTTGTGGTATAGTAACTACATGTCTCTACTGACTATTGAAAACTACTAATAGAAAAAATAAATGAACTAGTTTTACCACTATTATTTTTCTGTTTTAGTCTGAGCTTGGGTTTTTGTTGGGGTTTTTTGTTGGGTTTTTTGTGGGTTTTTGTTTTTGGTTCTTTTTGAGGGGTTGTATTTGAAGCAAAGTAACTTAAAAACGACAGAAACTAAGTAGCCTAAACTGTTTGAAATCATACATGGTTAAAGACACTCCTGCTTTGCAATTTGCTTAGTAAAAAATGAGTCTGAACTATTTTGCCAGTGCATCTTTGTTAATGTGAAAAAGCTGCCACAGAAAAAGTGAAATGCCTTACGAATGCTTTCACTGCCTTATAAATAAGACTTTTTCGAAATGGTACCATTTGTGAATATACAGGGCCAGTCAGCAATTCATGTTCATGTTTCTCCACAAATATCACATTGCAACTGAACACCGTATATGTAATGATCTCAGTACAGGTCCCAGGGAGTAAGAAGGGCTCTTGGGAGAGCTTTACTCTTGCTTTTAACCTAACATAAGTCCTACACATACTCTGCTCATTCTAAATTGCCTGACAATTTATGGGAGAAGTCATTCTCTTAGACTTTAATATGTTCCAGAATGGGCCAGCCTTGGGAAAAAATGTAATAGGTACAATGAGAATAGAAGGAAAGACTTGGGAGGTTTTCATTTGTAGTGTTTTCCACTCAGTTTCTTCAGACTTAAAGGGGAACGTGGCCTCTATTGTAGCTTTACATTTCCTTTTGCTCTCCTCCTGGAATAACTTCCCAGGCAGCATGAAAAGGCACAACTGTAAAAGATTCAAGGTCAGGGAATTATGTGCTGATCTTTGTTCATTATGCAAATTTCTTCTGATGGGAAGATATGATCCAAGCAATAATCAGTATTTTTCCCTTTTAAGCCAAGTCTATAGAGCACATCTGAGATATTAGGATGGTTCCAGGCACAGTTCATCATTGACGTAAATGTGCATAATTTAATAGTTTAATCCTTCTAAGGTGGACTCTGTAGCACAAAGAAACAGAATCAGTATCCATAATGTATGGCTTTTATATATTCATATATTCAAGATAGTTACACATTGAGTAGCTTAAGCAATACTTAAATATGCAACTGTATTTTCTAGGCATGGGGGCAAATGAAAAGTAAAAGAATATAGGCTATGCCTGGGAAAAAGTTATGCTTATTGAGACGATTAAAACCCACATCCTTTGAAATACAGATTATAAACACAGTAAGTGGTAACCCACCCCAAATCTCACACCCTTTCATTCCCTGCACTAGACTACCGAAGAACAGCATGGCATCACATCAGGCCACAAAATCAGACACTGAAAGTCATCACCGGCAACCCAAACTGTGATTCAAACCCGAGAATGGTATTGTACCTCTTGGATTTTGTGGGCGGACCACAGCACCAGGGGGGCAGGCCAGTATTTTCTGCTGGCCCTTCAGAGCACCACAGACCGTGACCGAGATGAGCGGAAGAGGATTTTACACCTCATGACACCTTTATATTTTACTTCAGAAACCTTCAGCTAAAGCTGAATGAGAACCATTTCAATGCATCGTATAACACGAAGTGCCAGCGCAGGAACGTAGTTATAAAAAAGTGTGACGGCCACAAACAAAGCAGATGGTGCGTATCCCCGTGGTCTCTGAGACATGGGTACTGTTAGGTAGTTATTCCGCTCTCACAGAGTTTTCCCCCGCAGGAGCGGCGGCTCCTACTGTCGAGCCCAGCCCAGCCCGGCCCAGCCCAGCCCAGCCCGCCGGTC
>VZTE01002938.1:205069-257130 GCA_013397775.1 Eulacestoma nigropectus
GGCGGGGCCCCCCGGGTCGGTGCTGTCTGTCGGGTTTCCTGCTTCCCGCCGTGCTTTCGCTCGCCTGCTATAAATGCACTTATAATTTTATTTTAATTCGAGCTGAATTGAATTTCGGTGGCGTGTGTCAGATTTATTTCCACGAGTAGCTCCTGGTAGCGTAACTGGAAAATATTCCTTGAGACCTCATGTTCACGCTGGAAAAGGTGAAATAAAGCGAGCTTGAGTAGCCAATCTGAACTGGCACCCTTTTGCCAAGGATGAATTTTGTGGAACTTTGAAAATGCTTCTTTTCTTATTAATTTCTGTAAAAGAAAAGGTGAATTAAATCATCTTTCCTATAAACTTAGCAGCACTTTGTTAACCAAAGTACTTTAAATATGTTCTGACATCTACACAGGTTCAGAGAACTTTTGTTTCTTTTCCCACAGAAAGAACCAACATGCGAAGTGAAAGGAAACCTGAAACTGCTCTTCTGACAAGAAAGTATTGGCTTTCTGCCTCTTTCACATGTTTTCCTTTTGCATCATAATGGAAGGAGCAGGATTTTTTTAATCATTGAGGCCAAATTTGGGCATCACTTGCTGAAGAAAAGATTAAAGAAGATTGAAAATATGTTAATATTCTATGACTCCTAATTCAGATGCATCTTTCACAAACAGAGAGGAATAGTGGTTAAAAGCACTGCAATTGCATCAAAAGGACCTAATGGAGGATCTATGTTGATTTTTTTTAATTATTGTTTTCCTTCACATCCCTCCATGAATCCCAAAAGAGAAAGATGGAAAGAATGTGTAAGGAAATTGAGAAAAGGTGAAGACTGAAGACAATAACTTCCCTTTTGGAGTCTATTTTCTGAGTGCTGTATATTCCCTATAATATCAAATATTACACACTGTTTTGAATAAATTACGTCATTTTGTGATTAGTGGAGTTTTGATCAACTCTAAAAGTGGAATTTGGCCTGATTGAAAGCTTTTTAAAATAACAAATGTATGACTCCAATTCCCTTTTCAGATCATGCTTTTCAAGTTACCGACAGTGTTTCAGTCTGTTACTGTGCACTGTCCACCTGTGCTTTGTATGCATATCTTAGAGATTTTACTTTTTCCCTGATTTTAGTGTTTATGCTTGTAGTGTTGTGTTTGAGAAAAGTGTGAACAGAGAAGGCACCTGAGATTTAACTTTTCAAGAGCCTTGTCATTTCAATGTTGTATCTCAGATTACAAGTAATCTGAGCCTTTGTTGTAATGCACAGTATACAATAAGTCTTTTCTCCTAAAAATATGCCTTAAGATATTATTTTTTTTTTACCAACTGGATGAAAGTTTGATATCTGAACACTGTGTTTTGTGAAGAAATGTATGTCTGGGGAAGAGGAGCTGCCTAATGGATCATGGCTCTGATGTTCACGGGGCATACTTTATTTCTAGCATTAATGATGTTTGATGTCTTCACTTTTGAAGAATCTGTAAGCAATTACTCTGATTGGGTGACGTTCATGGAAAATGTAGATCAATATGAAAAACAGCAACTTGAAGGTCTTAGTGCTGAGCAGAAGCTGAAAAGAACAGTTCTTCATCCAAGCTTGTATTTCGATGCTCAGGATGTTCAGGCACTGAGGCAGAAGGCTCGTACAAGCCATTTGCATCTCTTCAGAGCTATCAGAAGTGCGGTGATGGTTATGCTGTCCAACCCTTTATACTACCTACCTCCACCCAAGCACATTGATTTTGCAGCCAAGTGGAATGAGATTTATGGTAACAACCTGCCACCTCTAGCGTTCTACTGTTTGCTGTGCCCTGAAGATAAAGCTGCATTTGATTTTGCCCTAGAATATATGGATAGAATGGCTGGCTACAAAAACTGGTTGGTTGAGAATGCACCTGGAGATGAAGTGCCACTTGGTCACTCCCTAACAGGATTTGCCACTGCTTTTGACTTCTTGTATAATTCACTGGAAAATGAGAGAAGACAAAAATACCTAGAGAAGATATGGTCTGTAAGTGAGGAAATGTATGAGTACTCCAAGGTTCGCTCCTGGGGAAAGCAGCTTCTCCATAATCACCAAGCAACCAATATGCTTGCTTTGCTTATTGGGGCTTTAGTTGCAGGAGTGGACAAAGGATCCCAGGCAAATATTTGGAAACACACTGTTGTTGATGTGATGGAGAAAACAATGTTTCTGCTCAATCATATTGTAGATGGGTCTCTGGATGAGGGAGTAGCTTATGGGAGTTACACAGCCAAGTCAGTAACCCAGTATGTTTTCTTGGCCCAGCGCCACTTCGGTATTAACAACTTGGAGAATAACTGGCTGAAAATGCACTTTTGGTTTTACTATGCCACCCTATTGCCAGGCTTCCAGAGGACTGTGGGTGTTGCAGATTCTAATTACAACTGGTTTTATGGTCCTGAGAGCCAACTGGTTTTCTTGGATAAGTTCATCATGAAGAATGGCGCTGGTAACTGGCTGGCACAGCAAATTAGAAAACACAGACCCAAGGATGGGCCAATGGTGCCATCCACTGCACAGAGGTGGAGCACATTACATACTGAATTTATATGGTATGCTGCTGAAATCACTCCTCAGCCGCCTCCTGACTATGGTACTGCTAAAATGCATGTGTTTCCTAACTGGGGAGTTGTTACTTATGGGGCTGGATTGCCAAACAGTCAGAAAAACACCTTTGTATCCTTCAAGTCTGGAAAACTCGGTGGACGTGCTGTCTACGATATCGTTCACTTTCAACCCTATAGATGGATTGATGGGTGGAGAAGTTTCAATCCAGGACATGAACATCCTGATCAGAACTCCTTCACTTTTGCTCCCAATGGACAAGTGTTTGTATCTGAGGCTCTTTATGGACCTAAACTGAGCCACCTGAACAATGTTTTGGTCTTTGCTCCATCTCCTACAAGCCAGTGCAACCAGCCTTGGGAAGGACAGCTTGGTGAGTGTGCCCACTGGCTGAAGTGGATTGGTGACGAGGTTGGAGACTCAACTGGAGAAATTATAACAGCCTCTCAGGCTGGTGATATGATGTTTGTGAGTGGTGAGGCAGTATCTGCTTACACGTCAGCAATGAAATTGAAAAGTGTGTATCGTGTTTTGCTGCTCTTAAATTCTCAGACATTGTTAGTAGTTGACCATATCGAGAAGGAGGAAGACTCTCCTGTTAATTCAGTCAGTGCCTTTTTTCATAATCTTGACATTGATTTTAAATACATACCCTATAAGTTTAAGAAAAAGTACAATGGAGCTATGATGGATGTGTGGGATGCCCACTACAAGATGTTTTGGTTTGATCATCGTGGGAGTAGTCCTGTTGCTAGGATACAGGAGGCTGAACAAGCTGCTGAATTCAAAAAGCGATGGACTCAGTTTGTAAATGTTACCTTTCCAATGAAAAACACTCTTACAAGGATTGTTTACCTTTTCTATGGCCCATATGTCAATATCTCTAACTGTAGACTCATGGATAATGCAAAATCTGGATTTCAGATTTCGCTCAGTGTCAACAACACTGAAAATACCATCTCTGTTGTGACTGAGTATCAGAATTTAAAGGCAAGGTTTGATTACTTGGGATTTGGTGGTTTTGCTAAAGTAGTTCATGAAAATAAAGTGACCAAGTTTGGTCTCGGTACTGAATCTGTGAAAAAAGAGATGAAAAATAAAAGGGTAGTTTTCCCTTTTGGGTTCAAAGTGAACATAATTGCAGGGTTAATTTTGGGTGTCAGTTTGGTCATACTGGCTTTTCACTGGCGGTTTTACGTATCCTTCGTTAAAATGTTGCGTTGGATCCTGATACTGGTTGTCACACTGTGGCTCACTGAATTGGTGGATGTGTGGAGCATGTGTACTCAGCCCATCTGTGCGAAGTGGAGCAGTGACATGACAAGGCTAGAACATGATAAAGGCAATGAAGCCAAACAATTAGAAGGAAACCCCATTGTTTTGCCAGATGTTATCATTACTTCACTTCCCACTTCTGGTGCAGAAATTTTAAAACAGCTGTTTTTCAATACCAGTGACTTTTTATACATCAGGATACCTACACCCTATCTTGAAATTCCTGAGACTGAATTTGAAATTGATTCCTTTGTAGATCCATGTGAATGGAAAGTTTCTGATGTCCAGAGTGGTAATTTTCGTCTTATCCAAGGGTGGCTCCAGTCTCTAGTTCGAGACACGAAGTTGCATTTACAAAACATTCATTTGTATGAAGCTAGCAGAAATAAAATTGCTCAGCGTTCTGCATTAAGCAAAGACAAAAAGAAAAGGTCCAAAAAGAGAGAATCCCTGTCAGAGCAAAGAAGCAGGACAAGAGGGAGTCCAGAAAAAGATGCTGAATATATTAGGGAACTGAGAAGACATCTCGTCTATTATCCTAATGCACGACCTGTGCTTAGTTTAAGCAGTGGGAGCTGGACATTAAAGCTTCCCTTCTTTCAGGAAATCTTAGGACCATCAATGAGAGCATTATATGTAGTGAGGGACCCACGGGCATGGATTTATTCAATGTTGTACAAAAATAAGCCAAGCCTTTACTCCTTGAAAAATATTCCACAACACTTGGCTGCGATGTTTAAAGGAGAGAATGGTAAAGAAAAATGTAGTTTAAATGAAGGCTATGCCTCTGAGTTTGAATCGCTAAGAAAAGAAATTTCCAATTCTAATTCAAATGCTATTTCTGTATTGTCTTATTTATGGCTAGCAAACACAGCAGCAGCAATGAGAATAAACAGGGACTTGCTGCCAACAAATTATCAGCTGGTAAAGTTTGAAGATATTGTGAGCTTTCCTCAGAAGACGGCTGAAACAATTTTTGCCTTTCTTGGTATTCCTCTTCCTCCTGCTAGCTTAAACCAAATATTATTTGCCACCTCCACCAGTCTCTTCTATCTTCCTTATGAAGGGGAAATTTCACCAAGTAGCATTCATGCCTGGAAACAAAACATGCCCCATGAAGAGATTAGACAGATTGAAGATATCTGTTGTTCACTGATGGACCACTTAGGATACCAAAAGTTTATAGAATAAATGCTGCTGGTCAGCAGAAATTTGCACTAATGATCTCTAACTCCCAATTTGTGGATGAATATTAGAGAAGTTTGTTTATTCTTGTAAAATGTGTACAGTCTGCTACTTTCAGAGAGATTATTTTAAGAAAAATGTAACTGTTCTTGAAACTGTGGAAGGGGTTTTTTCGTTTTGATTTGTTTTTCTTTAAAAAGATATTGTAACTACTTTTGCGGCCTTTCAAAAAAAGCTGTGTGAACCTTTGCAGAAGTACCAGCTGGGGCCTCTATAGCTCAGGGGATTAGTAATAGAACAGAGAGCTTTTCACCTCCAGCTCACCAGTTTGACTCCAGCCCAAATGGCTAGTTCCAGAAAGTATTTACCATCTGATGATTGTATGATGGTTTATATGAAATTATACTTGTCAAACTGGTCCTGTTCCCAATGGTGATTATTGGCCCCCTTGGACAGGTTTACTGATGCATTCTGTCTATGTCTCACTGGTCACTATAGTGGTGCAAAAATAAACATAAACTGAGATTTAGGGCTGTTCAGCATCCCCTTAGTGGGAGGAAACAGAACATTTGAGTAAATCTAGTTTCTTATTTACAATTTGAGCAGACAGGCCCAGGACTGGAATGGACTCAGTTATTAAATGTCATTCTAGGATATGGTTCCTGCATGTCACGTACGTGGTACTTAAATTGGGGTTTGACGTTTGACAAAAAAGAAGTCTTAATTCTGTATTCCTGACAGTGTGGTACCATTTGTGAGCCTGAAGTAAATTATCTGGAGAAAAAGAAATGGGATGAAATCTAAGAAACTAGCAAGATCCCTCAAATGAGCAGTTAAATTTGTGTAGTTTTGACCTGCCTCAACATAATCTAATTTTGAAGGTTGTTAACCTATTGACTTCTTGAACTGTTTTATTCTGTACCTCTTGTCTTAGAGGTTCTGCAAGGATTTTCTCTTTTTGAGTGAGATTCTTCCATCCTTCTTTGTTGTAACACATTTCTCTGTTGATTTTTGTGCATAATTTCCGTGCGACCAGTGCAACTATGTGATGCCATTGGCGATGGCTTATTGTTGATGTCTGCATAAAATGCAATCTGAGATTTAGAAGACCTCAAATAAATCTCTAGCCCTTTGTTGCTGTGAGGTGTTTTGCTTGTCTGTATAATGAATTTCTGAAGGACAGCCATTGCTAACCTCAGGTCTTCTGTCAGAGAGGGGAGAGATCTGAAAATCACCTGACCTTCAGCCACCTCACATTTGAGTGATGTTTCCCTGCAGCAAACTGTTTCCAAGGTGGTCTGATTTTTATCATGATTAGTGTTTCTTTGACATGATGCTGTAATATGATATTTTTTTGGAAACAGATAGGCCTGATAGGATAGTTGTATCTTTGTCACAGCTTATTTTCTTCTTGAGTCACACTCTTTGGTTGAGCATTCACGTTAAGAAAAAAAATTCCCATTTCCCAATATAACTTGCTCAGCATTCTCTGGAAATGCATGCATATTGTAAATGTCTGCAGATGTGTATATCAGATCACAAAGAGACATCTATTTCCTTTACCATCTGTTTTTTATTACAAGTGGAATTGTGTTGAAATATGCTTCAGTTGGTTCGTGGGAGCTGGAATCAGAGCTTATTATATTAAAATATGTGTGTAATTGTTATTTATTTGGGTGGTAAGCGTTGGGCGATGTCAAAAGTGCAGTGAGTTTCTTCGTAGAGATTACAGATACCCTTGCTGAATTTTAATATAAAGGAGTTCTCTTTTCTTCCAATCTTACCATTATGTCCCTGTCTTACCCAGCTGTTTTGTCCCTCCCATATGTACATTTCGTATCCTTGAGATATCTCATTACAACCTAGATAAAATACCTCTTTCTCAGACAGTCATTAGTATGCCAAAACAGGCCTCTACCATGATAATTTGTGGTCTCACTCACAGTAAATTACCTGTCATTTACTAGCAGTAGCTGTATTTTCCCCTTCAGACCTGTTTCACCCTTGGCTAGGTGGAGTGCCATGTTAAAGGAAATATTGAACAAGTTAATATACATTGACATTTTAGTGAAACTTTTGTTTCCAAGTATCATTCTCTCAAACTGACTTCTCTCTGAAGCCGTTTTTGATTGTATGTTAAAAGAAAGTATTGTTGTCTATACAGTTTGTACTTGACAGAATAAATTTCAGCATTTGCTTTCTATTTCCAGGATTTAAAGTCTAGAATCAGAACAAATAAAAAGGCTTTTCTCTGTCAGATGTTTTAGGACAGCTGAAGGTAGGATTTTGTGGGTATGCAGAGTTATTCTTAAAATTCTCTTCTCTTACTTGCATTCAGAAGAAGAATGGTCACTACACAGACACAAGCATTAAACTCCCCTTTCTCCATATCATAATGTTTAAGACTGTCAATAAACTTTGAGAATTGTTTGATCTTTTTGAAAAACGTCTCTTTAGATCCATTGTATTGAAAAGTATTCTGACACTTTCATTTACACTTTCATAAATACACTTATGAAAACTAGTCTCAGTACTTTATCTTCTTAACTTTTCTTCCTTTTTCTCCCTCTGTTAAATGTTGATAATTATTTGTACTATATTGTAGTTTGAACTGTCCAATTATGACACAGCTAAGATTTTGGTGTATTTTTTAAAAAGGCAGGCTTTATTTAAATGCTTATCTCTAAATCGTGTTTGGAAGCATAAGAAAAACAAACACCAAGGAAAACATTTCAATTATTTACTTTGTAAGTAAGTGACATTGGCCCCGGGGAGATGCACATAGGTCTTGGCATTCAGAGTTCTATGAAACAGGATAAATTTATAATCTCTGAGCACATCTACATGCCTCTATTGTTCCTAGTAGGCTTTTTCTGAGAGCACCGTCTGTGGAGCTGATTCTCAGTATCATGGTCAGATTGGTTCCTTCACCCTTTTTGCACGCAGCTGGCATTCAGTCCTCATCAGATTTATGTTTGAACAGTTAATTTGCCAGATCCAGAGTTTAATAACTGTACAAGATCCTCAATTATGTAAAATATATGGCACAGCTCATTTGACAGTGTAATATTATTCTGTTAGTACTAGAATGCAATTCAAACAAAAATTGCTTTTCACATTTTATAAAGTTATTGTTAACTGATTTGTAAAGCTTCAGTCATGGATCAGAATTTTTTTAAACTGTAAAAATGGTTTCATTTGCTGTTGAACAATGGTATAACTGCTAGCAAACTTCTGTCCATCCTACCGTCAATTATTAGTATTAGAGAGACTATTTATTTGATGAACATAAATATACACTAACTGGAATATAATACTGCATTTCCTGAAAACATTTGGAGTGCACAGTTCAAGATTAAGGATGAAAACATGTTATCAATATTTCTGTAAGTTACAAAAATTACCCCTTTTGCAAGTGGCCCATATGTTGGGTTCCATATGTTGGAATATTTTGTAATTAGAAACTGTGATACTTGTTTAGGTGACTTAGTAATTTATCAAAATCATTTCTTTTTATTTACATATAAATTTTCTTCAAGTGGATAAGTACTGGATCTTAACAGTTACATGATCAGGGCATAATAAGCTTTCATTCTTTCCTCTGTGTTCCTTTTTAGATTTGGTTCAGACTAAAACCTGATTTGCTTAAATCTCATGATGAATGGGCTGTTTTCCAAGTGAAGAGTCTGTCTGGAGACTTACAGTCTCGAATACCATATTTCAATGTGGAATATGGACTATGAATTATGGATCAAATCTGTAAATTGTGAGATTTTCAGAATTGGACCATAAGTGGAAGGATGTCTTGGTGACCTCAGTGAATGTTGTGACATTGATTTCAACAGGAACAAAATACTGTCATCTACTACCATAAAACTATTACCAACGAGTTAGCCTGAATATTCCAAAACAGTAGAAATGACAGGAAGTAAATACCTCAAATGATCATTAAAGATTACTCTTCTTGCTATTTGGTGACAAAAGGAAATGTATCTTAATAGTGTAAAAAAGATAAGTTGATCTGTAACTTTAATCAAAACTACCTTATAGGCCGTCTGATAAATTTATAAGGCTACAGAAGGAGATATAGGATCAAACACATAGACAAAATAATCTACAAAGCACGATTTTCAAATGTCAGGACCTTGATTTTCTTTAGTGAGAAGAAATTTGCTGGTATGTAATCTACACTATTCTCGTAAAGGATGTGAATGGATAATCTTGTGCTGTCTCGGAAAATACTTAATAATGGGAAAGTGCTGTTTCATGTTGCTGAAATGATGCTGTTTTAAATTAAACTATACATCTTGCGAGAAGGCAATGTGCTGAGAGTTACATGTGGTGGAGAAGAACAAAGACAGTCTGATCTCATTCCCAGAGAATAATTTCTGAAAGCTTCTTCATTTATGGTGGTATAAATTCAACACTTTGTTTACTGCCTTTACTGAGAAAGGTATTGTGGAGTTTTAAGAACATGACCTGCATTAATCTATGCCACATTAGGTAATTTAACTTTCACACCTAAATAAGGAGTCTTGTCACCCTAGATTCAATGGAAAATGAGTGTTGCTCTCAGAGGTAAATCAGACATTGCCGCTATCTTTTTAAATACTCAAAAACCAGGAGTGGTGAAACTCTTAATTTAGATGCCTGCTGACAGGCCTCAGATGAAGTAGGATGAATTTGGATTTAAATGTGTGTGGTCTTACATTTAAGTAGGTACCTGTGTCTGAGCAATTCCAGTGTATACACTGTCCAAACAAAATTTTCTGAAACATCCTGCATAAAATAAAACTATTTTAAAACAATATATTTGTGTTATCCTCCTTTTCTTTTCATATTAATTCACCACTTCACATATCAGAAAACTTTGTGATGTGGTCAAGTATATGTATCTAAAATTTTAAAATCCTGCTATTCTTGTTTGTTTTGAATATGGAAACCATTGTTATCTTTCAGAAAGTACTGATAGCAAGACCTGATTCTGTCTGTCCTCGAATGCACAGTAAGTACATTTGGCATTAAGTGAAAGACCACAAAATAGCTATATTCCTAGAACAGAAAAGGTGATTTCTCACCCAGTTTTTTGGGAACTGGACAGCGGTGCAATCCATACATTTGAAGTGTCTTAGTCTATAACACTATTTGCAAACTGTATTTAGAGTAGTGCTCTTGTAGTTCCTGAACTATACATGGGAGTTTTTTCAGAGACAGATATTTGGTATAGAAACCATTCTTGAATGTAAGGAGGTAAGCAAGTTGCAGCAACCATGAATATTCTCGTGCGTTTATTTTTCTTTTTAAAGACACATAATCAAGTCGAATAAATGAAGCCCTCTGGGTATCTTTTGCTGAATGTGGGCTGGCATGGGCCTCTATCAGATCCAGAGGCACAGGTAGTTCAGCCTCATTATTGCTGCAAAGACCTGTAACACACAGGAGGTGCAGCTGAGCTGCATCTAGTGTTCTGCAGCTGAGTTTTGCAGCTTTAACTGTTTGTTTTCTTTTTTCCATTTAATTTTGCAGATTATGTTTGGGATGTAACTTATTGGAGGAAGAATAAGACCTGATTCTATCTTACCTGTGAAATTCAGCTTTCAGTTATAAAGAAAAGGTTTGCATGTTTTTAAGTATTTTTGAAGTGATATTTAACTGTGAAGCAGACATCATGGCTTTTTTTTTTTCTGGGGGGGTGTTAGCCCTGTGCCTTTTCTTTTAGTGGCTGCTGAATGATTTTGCAGTTGGCAGGCAGTAGGTGCTTATGCTTTGTAGCTCATCCTAGGTCATGTCACTACTCACACAAGTAATTTTTTTTTAACCTTCTGAATCTTTAACCCGACTTTGTATTTTGAGAAAGTTACGTGGAAAATGCCTGTTATGATAAGAAAAACAACGTGTTTTTTAAAAGACATGTTGCTGTTTATTGCAAATTCTTTGGCAATATTTGTCGCCAGCTGTTTTCTGAAAGGTTGTTCAAAGTGAATAAATGCTATGTACAAAGCGGAGAGAAAACTAATACTAGGAGCGTGATAAAAAGCAGGCTGTCAGAGATAATAAATGCACACGTATCGGTGAAAGCCATTAATATTTTCAGTTTTAATTGCTTTTGTAAAAGACTAGTTGCTTAAATTTTCTTTGGTTTTTTTTTTAAACCTTTTCCTGTTTCCATCCTACAGCTTGCCTAGAAATAGACTTTTTTCCTATGTCTTTTGAATCTTTGAAATGTTGATTTTGTTGCATTTTCTTGAACTTTTTGTTGTGTTTCAGGATCTTTGAGTCTATTCTCTTTATAAATTACATCCTACAGGTGCCACTTGATTTCAAGAAACATAATCTCAAAGGTAGTGAGGGATATAGGTACACAGAAATAAACTGAGAAACAGGAGAAACAAAATGTTACATTGCTGAGGAGAACAGGCTTTAAAATGTCTGTTGGAGTATTTAGATCATAGTGAGCTGATAAACCATGCCCAAATAATAGACTTTATTATTCACTTTAACTGATTAGCTGAATATTGTCTGTTTCAAATTATCATATGAGTACTGATGGAAAGTGAAAGGAAAAAGGAAGTTAAAAGGTAAAATAAAGTTTTGTTTGTATATATATAGATAGATTTTTTCTTCGAAACAGTGCTATTCTTTTGTAATCCCGAGCTGTGTTCATTTGCAACAAAATAGCCGTTAACTAATGCAGCTCTGTAGCAAAATTGTTGATACCAAAGGACACTTTTCAATGATAGAAGGCAGATTTACCTGCTGAGTATAGATTCAGTATCGATGGTTTCTCAACTGCCAGCATCCTTTGGTGACATATTTGAAAGAAAAGTTTACTTCTGCAAAAAATAATCGTTTCATCTTAAAAAATGGACCTCATTTTTGCTGAGCAAAATAGGGTGACATGAGAAACTGCATGTTAAAGACAGAATACTATCAGTTAGTCATGATTAAACCAGCCACATAATCAGATCTTTAAAAGTATGGATGTAGCTCTCATCTATTCCTCAGCCTAATTGCTAACCTTCATGACCTTCTTTATTTGCAGGCCAGGCTAAGATGAATTTCCTTCTACTTGCTGAAATAAAAGAGCAAGCCTGCATGAAGATGCCCTGGCTTTGTTGATATGTTAGGGTTTTTTGAAGTTGCTGTCACTTGAATGTATGTCTGTATCTCTCAATCACTCCAGGATATATTTGCAAATCTTATGTAATGAATGATCCTGTTGATTTCAGCATGTAGGAATTTACCTATCTGTATTCCATCCTTTTCTGACAATAGCCATGTCTTAGTACCCTTAACACATGAAGTGAATAGAATGATTAGTAAAGAGCCAGGCTTGACTATAAACAAAGATTTCTGGGTTTCATGGTTCACATCTTGTTGGGAGTGTTTGCCAGCAATCTGCTTCATCTGCATTTAGCTCAGTTGGCTCTGCATAGCAACAGACTCATAGCACCCTTTGAAGAATTTCCCTTGAGAAATTTATGAGTTAAAGGTATAGTTTTAAACAACTAAATGTATATATCATTGCTTTAGGGCCTCTTAAGTTACTGTAGGTGAAATTTTCTTTCTGATTTAAAGGTGCAAGGAAAATGAAAGGAAAAAAATTACTTTTCCTTGACAGTTAAATAAAGATATAACTTTTAAAAAATGTTCAGATGTTATTAAAGTTTAGATAAAAATCTGTAGGGTTAGTTTAGCAAAACTGCTATTAATTGTGTTGTTAAATTATTCTTCTTTATGCTCTATAATATATCCTGCAAAACAGATACACATATGTTCAATTTGCATTTGTTGCATTTCTGAAACAGAATCGGCTAGATACACAAACTACTTTTAACTGAAAGCAGATGCAATAACCTCATGAAGAGGTGGTCTTACACATATTTAGATACCTTGCACTTTCTGTTGTGCTTAGTGACTTTTATTTCATGTTTTCAATGGTGACTTAACCAGTTCCCTGGGCAAGCCGCTCCAGTGCTTAACAATCCCTTTGGTAAAGAAATTTTTTCTTTATGACCTTATCTGACACAATTGAGGCCATTTCCTCTTGTTCTATCACTTGTTATTTGGGAGAAGCGACTGAACCCCACCTCACTACAACCTCCTTTGAGATAGTTGTAGAGAATGATAAGGTCTCCTCTCAGTCTTTTCTCCAGGCTAAACACCCCCAGCTTCCTCAGCCACTCCTTATCAGACTTATGTTCCAGACTCTTCACCAGCTTCATTGCCCTTCTTCAGATGCACTTTAGCACCTCAGCGTCCTTCTTGTAGTGAGAGGCTTCTCAGCCTTTTTGTCTAAAATCAAGTATTGTCTAGTGTAATATATATGTTGTGCATGCATATCATGAAGTTCCTAAAATCCTGCTAATTTTGGGAAAGAGTCAAAATGCTGGAAAGCAAGCAATGTCTATATGGTGTTGAAGCAGGTCTTCACAGAAAATGTATGCAGTGAAGTGCTGAGACATTTGAAGGTGATGAAGGCTCTCAGGAAATACACTGAATTTGTTCTGAATTTAGAACTTAAAACAGGCTCTGATATTTGAAGCTTGCTGGGAAATGTTTAGGTTGTGGCTCACTTTCCTTGCAAATCAAGCACTTCTTAGTGGGGCATTTTAGCTGGAAGTTTTCTGAGACTGACCATCATATGTTCATCTTCTTTTTCCATGCTGTGTAGTTTCCCTATAAGACTTCTATTTATCTATTTTAGAAAGATATATTTGTTTATCAAGAGTGGATTTGATGAACTGTTTCATTAGTTTTTCTTTCTGTTGCTTTAAAAATAGAAACTGTGTTTTCAGGCATTTTATGAAGGGATCCATCAGAATTCCTGAAAGTCAGAAATTAGAGGAAGCAGTCAGAATACAACTGTGGTTGCAAACTCCACAAACACTTCAAAATGTCATGTTATGCCAACAAAAAGAAGCATAAGAATTTTACTTTATTTTCTCTGCTGCAACTTTATGGATACAATTGTATTATTTATGTTGAAAGTACACCCTTTTTATTTAAAATAAAAAATACTGCCTTCATCAAAACAAATGCATATAGTTCACAGTTTTAATTATTATACTATGAATAGCTCTTAGCTGGAATTCTGTGGTAGACCAAATCTGCAATATCTCTTGTACCCTTTGTGAATTCAACTGCCACAAAAGTTACTTAACTGGTCTCTTGCTCTAAGGCAAAATCTGTTCATAGTACTTAAAACACTGGCAAACAAATCAAGAAAAATTAATTTAACCATATTTTATCACGTTTAAGCCTTGTAGATCTTATTTCCAAGAGAAGGTTAAATATTCTGCTTTCACTTTGATATAAAATGCACTCATCTAAGTAAGCTCTCCTGTAAATTTGCATTTGTATTCCTCTTCAGAATTTGCAGAGACTGATTTCTAATATGGCTGTTCTTCTTTCAGTAAAGTGTATTTTTGATTAACTGGTTAGAGCATGTGGAATTTAAATAAACAAGGGCTGAACTATTTTAAATATTTTTAGCAAGTGGCCTGTACTGATTACATCTTTTTTGACTTTGAGTTACAAGTGTACCTCTCCAAAAACAAATTCTCAAAGGTAGTTCCTCAAATCTATCTCATTGACCATTCAATTCTTATTGCGAAATCATTGTAAAAGTGGCCTAGGATCTTTT
The DNA here is from genome assembly GCA_013397775.1 of Eulacestoma nigropectus. Taxonomy (NCBI): domain Eukaryota; kingdom Metazoa; phylum Chordata; class Aves; order Passeriformes; genus Eulacestoma; species Eulacestoma nigropectus. The sequence continues at coordinate 219,757 of VZTE01002938.1, forward strand.
CCCAAGAGATGAATACATCAAAAATAATTGCTTTTCGCATCAAAATGAGAACGCTGACTCTTGGACCACGAATATCAAGGCACAACATGACTTCTCATGCTGCTGTTATGTGATAATCTTTTTAGGATGAAGTGATACAATGTACTTTGATGCCCTGATACCAACACAAAAGCTGTGTCAAGAATGAAGAATGGTAGTTTTAATCAATATGTAGTAATATTTCTTGCCTGAATGTATATAGAATCACACTTTGCTGGGGTCTATATTTCTAACTGAGGTCAGGATCTTCTGGCACTAGGAAAACATGATGATATGCTAGCTCATATTATACATTGATGTAATACAGTCAATACAGGATAGCCTATAGCCTAGAGTTCTTCATCTGCCGCATTTTAGTATTGCCAAAAATATACTGTAAATCGGATATTTTTATTGTGCTCACAGGGCACACTGTAAGCTGTGGAAAGAATGATCTTTCTCTTCATTGGGAGGCTTAGCAGATTTTGTTGTGCTATGTCTTTCACTGCTACCAGAACAGCAGAGCAAAATGACGTAGCTGGAGGAGAAGATATATGCCAGGATGTCCCTGCAATGTGATGGCCCTCAGAAGTGTCACCTTGGCTGTGCAGCCACAAATAAAAGCTGGAAGCCTATTGCTTCTTTCTAACTCATGGATAAAATCTTGGAAGTCTCCTACTTTTGAGCACCCTACAGACTCAAAAATTATAAGGCATTTTAAAAATAACCCTTGAAAGTACTTTTAAAGTCATGACATCTGAGATAATCACACAATTTCCATGACCTTGACTGATGCTCTTAAGAGATTGAAAATGCCCAGATGGGGGTGTCTAGTCATCTAAAAGAAAAGGTAATTTCCTGGAATGTAAGAAACACAACATTTCAGCTCATTGGGCTCTAAGGGTATCACACAGCACGACTCAGGAGTAGACAAGTAAATTGACAGCACAGACTTCTGGACAGTTTCTCCTGCTGGTTCAGATTGATCGCTGTGGCTGGAGTCAGCACAAAGGCTGGGCACAGATTATGATACTGATCAAAATAAATGCTGTTATGTGGCCTCATTCAGGTATCTTAAGAGGGTAGAGGCTTCAGTCCCTTAACTGCCCATGTTGGTGAAAGATGCTGTTGTAGCTCCTTAATGTGTTGGTTCTGAACCAGTGAAATCTGCCAATGTATGTGCAAGGCATGGCATGTACAAGGCCATATCCAGGAATCAGGCTGACAGTGGGGATGAGAGGAGGGAAGCATGTAGTGTGGATGAAAAGGCAGTGGCAGCTTGAGATGAACAATGGGAAGGAAAAGGGGTGAGATATGAATAATTTGTAGAGATCTGGAAGTTCTAGACATCTGCAAGGAGGCTAAAGTTTGGCATGTTAACAAGTGCCTGTTGTAATTCTTGTAATGATACTACTTCTCTGTGTTAGCTGCTATGCAATGTGGCTATCATTTCCGATTTCTGCAAAGGAGAATAGCACAATTGGTTCTGTAAAGTTGCTTCATTGTTTTTATAATTAAGCACATTTTACAAAAGTGAAAATTACTAGCGTCTTATATTTTTTGTTTAATGACAAATTAGATCTCAGAATGTAATATCTTGAGGGTTAGTTTTGTTTTTAATTTTTTTTTTTTTTTTAATCACAGATTTCTACATATTTTATTCATCTATTCCTATTATTCATAGGAATAGATGAATAAAATATGTACCTCCATGAACTACTAAAAATAATACATAAGAGTGAGGGATATGAGAGCTTTGCTATTTCTAAGCGTTTCAAATGAAATATTTTAAAACTGGGATGCCATTGGCAAAATCTCTAGGTCTCCTGCCTCACTATTAAGAAATTAGATGGTAGCAAAATAATTTTATGTAAAAAAATCCTGCTATGTCTCATCAGTTTTATTCTTTGTTTTCAGTTTTGTCATTTATCTTCAATTCATTGGGGGTTTTATTTATTTTCTATAAATAAACATTGAATAGCTATATTTATGGATCCTTAAGACTGTAAATTAGCAGAGTACAACTGAAGATAATGAAGCTGAGCAGGGCTGTAACAGCTGAGGTTAGATAGCCTCCCTTGTGCAAAAGAAATGTCAGTGTGGGACAGGGATTTCATCTTGATGAGAGGGTGGCATAACATTTGGGATGTAAGCCAGAAGACAGCCACTGTAAAACTCAGCCTGTGCAATGCATTATATTCCCTCCATATCCCCCCTGCCCTTTTCCTTCTGTAGCTGAAAAAAGAGCACTGTCCACAGCCCCATCACAACTGGGAAAAGAGATCTCTTTAAAGATTTAACCTCTTGTTTTTCTGCATGTCGGCTTCTGTTCATTTGGATAAATAAATAAAACCTCCCATTAGTGTTGTGTAATCAGCCTGCAATCAGAAACACAAAGGGAAAATACTGACTGGCATTTGAACTGCATACTACTTTGTTCTCTTACAAGGCAGTATGGCAGTCCCTGCTCTGATGATAAATAAAGAAGGATCTTGAGACTTTATCTAAAAACTGTGCAAGAACTAGCTGTGTACCCATTTCTGTGCTTTGGGTACCTGAATGGTGAAAAACGTATTGATAGCAAAATAGATCACAGAGGTTTAAAAGATTGAAAGATAGGCCAAGTGGTTGCTAAGCTTTAGATTTACAGCTCTCTTTGAAGACCTGACTGAAATCATAATGATAAAGGATTTTTGCTTAGCATGCCTGCTATGGTTTTGTGAGACATCCAGTATCTTAGGCTGTGTCTCTACCTATGTGCTGAACTCCTGGCAGCATATTCCTGGAGCTGGTTTCCATCCACTTGTCAACAGTGGAGGTATTTTTTTTTAAGAGCACTATAACAAAGGATGATACCTTTTCTTCTAAATGGTGAAATTAAGAAATACCAGCAGTTTCAGCTCAGTTTCACTTAAAAATAATACCCTTGAATTTGAAACCTAAGTGAAATTGAAATAAATGTTTAAATCAGACATTGTCAAAGTTGATTGTCACTCCATATGTTAGAAAGTAAAGGTAAGGTAGTTTGACAAGTAGTTGCAGTTTGTCATTTTTACTAATTGGTTCATTTCCTTCTTTCTTTTAAAGTGCATGGCAGTCCATGGATGCCTTTTCTGCTGCATGAACGCACAGTGCTGCTTGTGTTTCAGTACAGGCCAGATGAACAGAACATCTAGTTAAGATCAACAATGAGATTAGGTCTTATTTAGAAAATATCCTATAAAAATCAGCCAAGTAAGCCAAATAGACAGAAATAATGTGAACAAAAAATCCTGGATTGAATTCACAGTGATCTTGCTTGAAAGATAAGAGAAGGAATTAATTACCCTTAATTAATCTTCAGGTGGAACTCCAAAGCATAAAACTGCCTGCATAAAACTGCATGGCTCTTGCCTATGTGGAAAAAGTTTACTCCTTAGGGAGGGCTGAGATGTTCTTCAAGAGGCATCCTTCCTATATTTTCTTGAATTTGTAGCCACATCAGCTGTAATGCTTTGTTGATTTCCTATCACAGGCTTTTTTTTATGATAGTGTCACCAGATAAAGAGAGAGGATTCTGAATTGCATCATATAAAGTGAGATTTCCTTACTCCTGGCAATTTTTCCATAGCAGATGTTAGAGAAATTACAATGCAACAAAATTACAGGTATTCATCTGTTTTGCCCGAATTTGATATTGACTTTTTAGAACTCAGTCCCCAGATACCCAATGAATAGGTGGTTTTTAAAGTCACTAGAGCTTCTCTCTGGCTCTTAAAGCTAATGTATATCTGTTTTAATGTTCATGAGCCAGCTTATAGCTCTCTTGCCTCCAGCCTTCTGTAGGTAACATTAGGCCATCAGCAAGAGGGGTGGGTATGAGAAAATTGCTCTTGAGATCCCCACAGTTATAAATTCTATCCCATTTGATAAACAGACCAGAGATTACAGGTCCGAGGGACATGTTTCTTAGCCTGTTTTTCCCCAAGCATATACCTTAACATAGATGAATTAGGGCATGACATTTTGGAGCCCCACAGCTACCACATCTCCACTGGAATTCCTCCTCCAAATTAATAGCTTGGAGAAGGGGCAAAAAAGAAGAAGAAAAGAAAAAAGAGGAGTTAAGAAGGAATGCCTGATTTTCTACTGGTGATTTGTCCTTCAGCATGAAATTATCTCATCAGGACATGAGTAAGGAAGAAAAAAGATTTCAAGTATCGTAGAGGTATGAGTTTGTTTAAGCACCTAATGTAACTTGGTGCAGGCAAAATAAGTTTCCCACTGAATACAAAGGAAGGAAGAGTGAATTTATAAGATTATAAGAAGGTAAAAAAGGCTGTACTTGACTGGAGCAAAGGACCATTCAACTCAGTGTGCCGTTTCCAGTAGTTGCCGTATACGAACACTTAGGTAAGAGTACAAACAGTGTAAAAGTAGAATTCTTCCTCTGATCACTTTCCCTGCCTCAGGACTGAGCTAGATGCATTTAGCAAATCTAAATAGATTTCTTTTCCATTAGGTTTTTCAGTCTTCCCTAGAGTCCATGTAAAATTTAGAATCTATTATGTCCTCTGGCAAGGAGTTCAACAAGGCTGTTATTCCTTATTTTAAGTGCCATCTTTTAGTATTTATTTTCACCCTGGCTCCTGTCATCTCTTTTCTAAACTGAAAAGTCCTTGTTTACTTAGTTATTCTATGCTTGAAAGCATTCCACTCCTGTAATAATCTTCACTTCCCTTATCTGACTTTTTGTTATTATCTTTGTTAGGGAGGCGAGAGCTGTTCATAGTGTTGAACATAGGGACTGACACAAATTTAGATGCTAACTTATGACTCCAAGTTGGCGTCTAATCATATTTTAAAGATGCTTATATTTTTCTGCAACTGTAACCAGTTCTGTTTTGTACTCTGATTCTCAGAGAGAGATTTTGAAGTTTGCCTTTGAAGCACGGAAATGTTATAAATAAATTACAACCATATTAACTGAGTGTTTACAAGTCATAGCAAAAATCTTCAGACACTGCTCTACAAAGCAAAGCCTCTGTTTACAAAAAAGAGAGTCCAAATAAACACTCCAATGGATTTTTGTCAGCATCAAGTTTGTTTTTTTCTTAGAATCAAAATTTGCTACTAGTTTTAACTTTGTCACAAAGAAGAATAGGTGAATTTCCAAGACAAAATAGGGAATTAATAGCTAGTAAACTGATACAGATACTAACAGCAACAGCATCCTCTCTGTTCTGACCATTAATGCAACTTGTCTTCAAAGTCAGCTGTGTACTTCTGAAATTTTTACACAGCTTTTAAATCTGCACAAGATGTTGCTCGTTAAATCTGAAAGTAGAAGCACATCTGGATTTTGCATGGCATTGCACAAAGCAAACAGACAAAAAAAGGGTACGAGAAGATTGAATTAACTCTTTAAATATTCAAGAGCTCTTACCTAGCTTCAAGAATATAAGAAATGCTGTGTACTGCAGAGGTTTGCACTCCCTGTCTTGGTTTCCCTCTTTATAGAAAGGTTTCTCACAAGTATCTAGGTAAAATATACTTGATGTTAAGATTCTTTGTCTATGCAAACATGAATATGCTTTGAGAAGGAACATTTTCTGCTTAGAATGCTGTTCTGGAGCTCTTAGTTCTGTTTCTTGTGTAATCATCTGGTGTAATCTTCCTATATCAAGAAGAATAGAAATCAGTCTAGTTTCCGAACACCTAACTGCATGTCCGTCAGTAGAAAGGAGGAGATTATACAAAGGAGAGGATATGCTCCCTAAAAATTGCTTTATCACTAGGTAGACTTTGGTGGACACCTGAAAAGAATCACTTTTTAAAGTTACCTATGTCCAGATTTTCTCAGTTGCTTGGCTTAGATGTTTAAGTCCCATTTCCAAACAAAGTGGTTTAATGGATGCACTGCATTCTGTTAGATAATTAGGTTCGGCATCTAGTCCACATTTCCTGGCTGGGTACAGATGAGTTATGTGTACTCGTAGTGTGTCATGCAAATTACAGTAGGAGGGGGATGCAGAAATCTCTGACCTGTATGATGCCATGAAAGACAGATCCTTGAGTAATCTGAGTTATTCACATAGGCTTGAAGTTCTTGGTTCTCTGATATACAGCTAACAAGACATCACAAATGAGACCCTTTATTTTTTAATCACATCAAACCCTCGCATCCCAAATGAACTAAACTCTCTAGATTACAAGAAGGATGTACAGTTGCCAAATTTACAAATCATCCATGTGATTACAGCAGTCCATATGCATTTGGCAACCTTCAGCCTTCAAAGAACATACTGGATTCAAAAAAGCCATAGAATCCATCTGTGGTATGGCTATCAAAGTGGTGTAGTGGCTAGGGTTCATGCTCTGACTGATCATCACATAAGCATTCTCACCCCATCTGAGTTAACATAGCAAACACATTGCATTTACTGTTGCTGCACCAATGGTTGTGACCACAGTGACAAACACATCTGCTGGTGAACTGCATGTGTGAAGATATAGCCGAGTTCCTGCTCATAAGGGAATGATAGACTGTTTCAAGTCTCCACACATCATTTTTCACATTGCACACAGTGATAAAGAGGATGCTAACTTCTTTAATGTAAAGGACAAAGCAGCAAAGAAATTGCCGATTATAGAAGACAGAACTTCTTAGCTGCTGCCAGCAGGACTGGGGAAGTCTTCAGTCAGGGCAGAGGGAAAATACTGAAAAATCCAGAGGCAAATGTGGGATTAGAAGAGGTAGGAAAGGGTATTACTTGGATAGCAGTCTCTTGGAAAACTCTATAAATATGTCTCTGCTTTATGTCTGACACTGGACAGCTTGTTCCCCAACTCAGGTTGGGAGCTAAAGATGCCAGATTTCTACTGTGAAATTGCAATGAAAGGAGGATATATGCCTATATCAGAGAGGGTTATATATATATTCTCAATATGGACCTTCCAGCATGAAAGTCCAGGATAAAATTCATTACCATAAGTATCTCTTTCAAAATATATTAGAAAGTCTATTTTCAGGGTGCACAATAGTAATAAAGCAGCCATTTCCCAAGCAATTTCCCCTGTGTTTTATTGAGAGTGAGAATGTATGGTTTTGTCTGTTTGGGATATTGAAGGAAGAGCTCATGTCTCCAGAGGTGATTGAAGCAGTGGAATTTATTTTGAAGTAATGAGCTTGGAAGAAAAGGATGGAGAGAGAGATAGTTCTGTCACAGCTGAAGATCTTACAGAAGGAGGGAAGGATGCTGAGAGTTGAAGAAAAAGTGCCAGCAAAGGCAAAAGCAGCATCCTGTATGACCTTTCCTTCATGATCAGTGGGACACCTTCTCAGAGTGTTGTATTCTCTCTTTTGTTTTTTCAGAGCTCCCTCCACCCTCCAGTGCCCTCTTGCCTCCCCTGTCGTTCTTTGTAGCAATTTTTTGTCCCAGGGAGAAATCCAAAGAACAGCAGGAAGACAGTGCTTGGTGCATTGTGGGATCCAGTGTCATCCACACTGAAATAAGTGTGAAGAGCGTGGTGGGTTCTTCTGGATGTGTATTACAGATTGTGAGCTCTGTGCTTCCCAGCATCTTGTTTATAAAAGTACTGGTTTTTTCCCCAGGTTATTCTTGTTATACTTTAATTATAAGCTCTTTGAAAGTGTAGGCTAAGGTCACTAGCTAATTTTCATTGGCAATGCTAGATGGTACAATAACAATTTGAGGTGGCCTACTAATGTTCAATTACAGTAATTTGTTTAGTGAGCTGAAATGCAACATTAGAAAAAAAAAGTATATTATTGTTTTTTTCCTTTATGCTAATGTTTGTGAAATATTAACAACAATGTTACAGTTAAAAACTGCTTTCTTCAGTCTTCTGTACTGTCTTATGCCTCATTTTGTGACTGTCCCTATCATATTAATTTCAGAAAATTGAAATTCTTATTAATTCCATGCATTATTTTTAGTTCTGAAATGATCGTCATCCTAAATTGGGTAGGAAAAAAAAAAAAAAAAAAAGCCATATCTTGCTCAGGGCCTTAACTTATCTAGTGCCAAAGTAGCATAGAAGTTAACATTTCCTTGCTTAACAGAAGCCAATGATTACTTATATTACTCAAGCATGCCCTCTTTATCTGGTGATTTCAGAGTGCTGGTCTGAAAAAAACTGGTGTGTCACTCCTTCATGGACTGATTGATGGTTAGAAACAAGCTTTAACAAAAATTAACAGCAGAAATAATGGTCTCGCAAAATGTATTTAACATTTAACATACTTCTATATGCAAGTGCATGATAACTTCCTAACTTACTAGTATTGGAAAGATAGAGTTAAATTTTGGAGTTGCTGTTAAAAACCCTTCTGGAAAATATGGTCCTAAGTAAATAAACAAAACAAAGATTATTAAGGTAGCATTCTTAATTTCTGAACTGAAGCTCTTTAAGGAAAGTCTGTGTAAACAGCACACATTATGTACAGAGAATCACCCCAGCAGTGTGATTTCAATAGCTTAATAACTAAATCAGTGTTTCTCACCTGGCCATGCTTATTGCTTTAAATGTACCTCTTCTCCCATTGTGTGAAAGGCATCAATTTCCAGTGTTGGAGGGTCATGCCTCTTGACTGGACACCCAAAGACCTAGTGTTAAATGATTTTTATCTGCTTTCTTCCTAGGAACATGAATTCAGCTAGCAGAGGAGTTTGGGTCTGTCTGATTCTATGTGCAACATCGGGATGACTTGGATAGGAAGTAAAAAACACTGCTGGGAAAGCTTTTGTATATGTTCTTAAGGGGGAAAATAAATGTTTGCTTATCTGCTGTGTTTAATTGAGTTGGGATTATAATTGTTCAAGTTTTCATTCCTGACTCTACTTGTAATGGGAACAGTATTTGCAGTGTGTTTCGTCTTCCTGGGCTTCACTGTGTGCATTAATCTAGCTTTATGAAGGATTTACATTTTATATTTGCTCATCATATTATTTTTATAAGAAACAAAAAGCTCCCAAATAAGCCCATCGGGCAAGGCTGTGAACAGTTAAAAGGAAAAGATAGCTGTTATAGTAAGAATTTGTAAATTGAGTGTAGCAAGGTTGGCAAGAAAAGTCAGAAAAGTACTTACACTCTCAAAAGGTAATTAATGGTTTAATAGTAGATGGTATGCAGAAAAGAACTGGTACAAAAGTTTACAGGATGCTTTTATTCCCCAGTGAAAAACACAGAAGAAGGGAAAAAAAAATAAAAGAAAGAGACCAAAAGTATGAAAAGAGCCTTAAAGGCAGCAAAATGAACATCAGGGAAAAGGGAATTGTTCAATGTGTGCCACTGTTTTAATAGACCTAAAGGATTTCGCTTGACATGTGACCTTTCAACACAAGCCAAAATTTTTGTACAGACTTTCTATTTTGGATAATAAACATATGTTGGACAAGTAAGTCCCTCTGGTATTTAGACACAAATGTCAATTTTATGGTGGAAAAGGTAGTGGCTTATGTGTAGTAGTGGTTGTTGATATCAATGGATAAAAACAAATGGATTAGTTCTCAAAATTATGGTGAATGCTGTTATGTAAATATACTGGGAAATCATGAACTGGGGAATATGGAATGGACCTACATGCGGAACAAACTGAAATCTGACTTTTAACATTATTTAGCTGTATTTCTCCGTCTCCTTTCTTATCTATCTATACAAACATAAGCACATACAGTATTAAAGAAAGAGGGAGAGTGCAGAGTTTAAAGAAAATCCCCCATGGTCATAATGTAACCTGTAGCACTGGAAAAATAAGAAGAAATGTTACTCGAGGTAAAACTGTTCTGTAAATAACTAATACATAGTGCTGCATCTTCTGCTGAAACTGTTACTGGCTGCAACTGCTGCAGAAACTGTCCTAGATGGGCAGAACACTTATGGGCTTCATCTTTGTTGCACTGTTTTGGTAATTTTTTTTAAATTTTTTGAGACATTTGCTATTTCATGTTTTTGGTATTTCCCACATTTAATTTCTATCTAACTGAAGCATGAGCCTTGAAAGTTGCATTTGCTAAGGTATTGATTATTTCCTTTTTAAAAAAATAGAAAAATACATCATCTATCACTGACGTTCACAGAACATTAACTAAGTTTTAGTTTATCCAAATTTATCCTGAGGTGCAAGTCATTTTTAAGCCCTGTATTAGTCAATCAAGTCCACCTTAGTATTCAGATCATCCATATTACAGGTTTCCCTTGGTGCTATTTGTCAGAAGATTTAAAGTCACTTGCAAATTTGTACACCATGGTGAGCTTCAGATACAAATTGACACTTTTGCTGTGCCTTTTTTCCCCTCCACAGTCATTCTCTCCTGTTTTTATACATACTTCCTTCTTTTTGGTATGATTCATGATGACTACTTTTAAAACATATGGTGATCATTGTGCGTCATGAGGATGAGATCCTTTACTCATTTTTGTGGTATGAGATTACGAAATGTTTTGAGAAAAGCTCCTATTCTTTCTCTGTACCAGTAAATCTCATGGATCACTTCCACAAACACATATATCTCCTCAAATCCCAGTGCATTTAGGACCTTCAGAGCCAAAGTGTTACACAGGCTAACACTAACTGTAACAGTAAAATGATTTAATCTATTTAATGTAAAATGTTTTAATCCATTGATAAGAAGATCCAAAGAATGGATCTTACCCATTTTTTCCCTTAAAGTCAAACTGAGTATATCTTACATTGTATGTTTCCAGTGACTTATTTTGAACCTATGTACGCTTTCAAAGGACTATTATTTATAAACTGTTTTCTTACTTTGCTGCTTTTTGTAATGGATCAGGGTGTAGAAATATTGAGGATGTATAGGAAATTGGGCTACTTGCTGGCTTGGGAGCAATTCGTATTAGCTACTGTCTACTTCATCTCCTCTTATTGTTTGGAGTGGAAATTAACTCTCCAATACCTATAGGGCCATAGAAAACATAATCTACTTTTTTAATAGCTTGTAGATCAAATAGCTCAACTCTGGGAAATGGGTTCCAATAAAAGCTCCATTTTGTTATGCTGGGCAGCAAATCCATATTATAGAAGCTATCTTCATTATTCATTGGTATTTTCCTAACTTAAAGTTTCCTTCAAGTAGTGTTAACATTTGATGATGGAAAATGAAGGCCAATAAGCTGTACAGTGTACGTGCTTTGTAAAATGAATTGGCCTCTTGAGAACAGAAGAGCTACAACTTCAGTGGTAACAATTATGTTTTTATGGGCCAAGACAGAAATAAAATGTTGAAATGGGAAATTAATGCAAAAGCTTAGTAGCAGAATTATCAAAAGCTTAGAATAGGAACATGTAAAAATCATTGTAATATATCAAAGCATCTGATTATGAATGATCAGTTACAGAGAAGCTGAAATTTATAAATAAGGTTATACTTTCCCATTTTCCTAATATCGAATACTGGCTAAAAATCTTTTTATTAAAAATGTGCATTATGTGTGTTTTACTTCCTTTTTGCTCAGGTTCAATTTTCCCAATTTTTTAAGGTAATAATTGAAGAAAGAACAATTCATGAGTCAAAGACCTCTCCAGTTTCTACTTTAATGGTGGATAGACAATGATAGAACATACGAAGAATGATGAAAAATATGAAGACATATTATTTGGACACTATAAGTCTCAGAGTAATTTATAATGCTATATTAGATGTGATATTTCTGTTGTCAATCTTCAGAAGTTGTCAAAGCAAGGAAACAAAAATCAGCATGAGATAAGAGTGGATTCCTAAAAATACCTGAAAGAATATCTGCAAATCTATAATGTGGTAATGCTCAAAAATTTATATAATCTCTGCTGGTCAGTGCTGGCTGCTGTCACTTTGTTTGTTTTTTTTTTCTATTTGTTATTTTGTTGTTCATTTGAATTACAAATGAGTCTATGATGGCTGGCAGCAGTCAGCAATAGTGTATACAGAGATGCAATATGCTTCATAACCTTTATTAAGAAAGATTTCCATAAAATCCAAAATTGTATTAAAAATTCCCAGTTAATTCCCTGCTCATAGGAATTAAAGTCATCTTTGTTTGGTTTATTTAATCTGATGAAACTTTTCATGTTCTAGTATCTGTATGCATGTGCAGTGTGTGCATATGCCATGTGCAGGATAGAAAACCCATTTTTAAGCAATTTTAAGCTTCCAGTTACTGAGAGGCAAACCTTTGGTTTTCATAAATGCATAGGAGGTGCCATTCACTTGTGTACATCTGACTTTATATATGTGATGGAAAGACTCTAGTATGTATCAGAAGGAACAGAAAAACTTTAATTTTTGTGTCAGAGAGCTCCCATCTCAACTCAGGGTGACACTACTGTACTCCGTTTTGTATGAGCACCTTATGAACATATAAACAATTTCTCATTCTACTTAAAATATTTAGAAGTATGAATGATAGGATTAAAAGATGTTGTGTCTTCCCAAGGTCTGGCAGAATGTTTTTGTCAAAGTGAAAAGCTGAAGACAGACATATCAATAGCTCCTTATACTTCAGCATTGCAACAGCATATGAATAGAAAAGAAACATTTTTCGGGGAAAGCAGAGAAAGTTTCTGCAAAATTTTAAGGTCATAAAAAAGGCAAAGAGATTTTAGGCTTTCTGAATAGTGCCTGGGGAAAGATTAGCACTTTCAAAGAGGATCCATTTGAGTCAGCAAAATGAGTAGGTAGCTGCCGGAAGCCAATGCTTGCTTATTGTCCATTTAGACATGTAATAGATGATGGGAAGTGTTGAGATGGGGGAACTCATTTTAAAACTCAAATCTTAGAATTTCACAGGCATTCTCTTGAAATCCCCAGCCTGAGATGTTGCCTCATTAGTAGATATCTAATTAGACTCTCTGAAAAGCAGACAGTTTTCAAAAAATTTGAGGTGGTTTCTTTGTTTTTATTCAGTGTGTGGCTGCAGTCCGTAATTCACACTTTCAGGCTGAGAGTGATTCTGTTCACAACGTACAGGTGACTAAATCCCTTCAGACACACGGGGATCAGGGAAATGTAGGGTTTACTTGTAATGCTTCAAGTGTCCCCTTTCTCTTCTTAATGGAAAGACATAAGAGTAAGTTAAAGTCCCATATCCATGTCTTAGTCATTTTTCTATCTTTTATGCAGTCCTGAGCACTGATTGCTAAAGAGTTTTACCAGCAGGGAGGCTGTGGGTAGTTTAGAGATTTGGTGTAAGTGATTTATCTCTAATTTTGTGAGCTGACAATTCTGTTTATTTAAGAGAATAAAGAAATATGGTGTTAACTTTGTAGTAAAACCGGGACTGCTGCTGAAAATTGCCAGCTGAGCAGTGGTCAGCCCACTAAATCAGAAGGCAGTTGTTTCTGATTTTCCAACAGCTAGATTACTGTTAGTTTGTGGGATATTTTTCATCTGTATAGTTTCTTATTTTGCATGAAGTTCACAAAAAAAAAAGAAGCTATAAACAGATAGAGTAGAATGATCAATAGGTGGAAAATAGAAACCCCCTCCCCATCAATATAGTCAGCATTATGTGTTTAATAAGAAGCTGTTACTACTGATTTATTTTTTAATTCACCATCCCCTAAAATTTTTTGCATTTTTATAATGCTTTTTTTTTGTCAATATGTTTCAGCAAATTGCTTTTATCCTGTCTGTGCAATAGAGTTTGTGCTAACACAGATCAAAGAGTATCAGATGTTTCACACTGCACAGCTTAATGAAATGTGGCTTACTTAATTTTTAGCAATTTCAACATCCAGCAAAGTGTCATCCAGGGTTGCTGGTGTCCGACATTCAGGTGGCACACGGAGCATACCTGACTGAGCTCTTTGAAAGAAGGGCTGGGGCTGTCCTCTTTCATGGAACGTGAAGGGCTGGCTCACACAGCCACGTGTAAGCCAGGCCACTGAGGTGGAATGAAAATATCTGATTTTGAGATGTGCGGTCTTTTAAGGCTTTTGTCTCCTACCTAAAGGCTAAGTGATAGAAATCCATTACATTTCATGGAGCCAGCTCTGACAATATCTCTCGTTCTGAAAAGTGCCCAGTGTCATCATAGTCATTCCGATTATATCCTGTGGCTTTAAGAGGAAAGCGTGAGAGCAGGTTTTTTCATTCTTCTTTTGTTGTGTTAAACCATGAGGCAAAATCTTTAGTACCAATTATTTATCTCAGTGGAAGTTACGTTGGCCTTGTACTAATGCTGTCTGCCAACCCTCCCTTAGAACAGCGGTAGAGGACTTAGTCTATTAAGGGATGAGAGGAGATGTGGTTTTTTTTGCCTTGCTTTATTTTGTCTTTGGTGATTTTATTTTGCTGTGCACTTGCTACAGTAGTTCAGGAGCCCTTGAGAAACAATACTATTCTTCACTTCAAATCACTCCTTAAACACAGAAATTATCTTTGTTGTGACAAAGATGTGGGTTTGTTCTTGCATGTGAGCTGACTGTTAATCAACAGACTGTTCATTTCTATTGGCTTCACAGCCAGCCTAATCAGTTCATTACTGAGCTTAGCTAAAGTGTTCTCTTCCACTCTGCAAGAAAAATACTTCTGAAGCAAGCAGATGGGCACTTGACTGCCTTTGCTCTCAGTGTGTACTGTGTGCTGCACTTTAGATGGATGGCTGGAAGTGAACCCAGCTCTTCCCTTCCTGAGATCCTGTATTGCTACATTTCAAATTCATGGCTACTGAGGTTTTACATGTTCACTAAATAATGCAAGACTACGGAAGATACGTATATGCACGCAGACACAGAATCTTAAAAGAAAAAGAGTTCTTACAGCAATTTAACTTTTAATACCATTGAGCAAATGAAGACAGAAAGCAAAATATTTAGTGGAGGAAAAAAGGGTAAATTTAATATTTTTATCAGTTTTTCTCTGCTTTCTAGGCCAGCATCTCATATAGAAGACTAAATCATTATGACAAGTAAGTGCGTTTTGCTGTCTAATTGTTTGACATAGCATGGTAACAGCCATATTGCTACAGTGAACTTGCTTTGATGATTGAACGAGATATATTTTTATCACTTCAATATTAGCCTCTACAAATCCCTCATCCAATAGAATTTCAGTATTGTTTCCTCACTCACTTAAAAACAAACAAAACAACTGTATGAATCCCTTCACGCATACACTTGCCCTTGCAGGAGAAATCTAAACAACGAAATATTATCATTGCTTTATAAAAAATATACGCAGGTCAAAAGGCCAGTAACCACCACTTGTGGATTCAAGTCCAGCATTCTTACATTGTTTCTCTGGTGTTTGATACACTTCCATTCATTAATGAGGAGTAGCTGTTAAAAAAGGTTAGTCATATTTCAGCATCGGCAAGTTATGTTTTAGACAAATAGTTTTAAAAATGCTTTAGCATTGGTACAGTTTGCTGCTTTAGGAGTAATGCAGTTTTTATTCATCAAGGAGATTCAGAGTCTCAGAGCTTGCATTTTGATGAACTTGGAGGTCTTTTCCAACCTTAATTCTTCTATGATTCTATGTAAGCAAACGCTACAAAAAAGAGAAGAGATTATGTCCTCTGTCTATTGCTTCAGAATGTTTGCCATTGAAAGCTGGTCCATATCTAGTGTAAGGATGAACTTGCAGATAAATATATTATTAAGCAATAAAGGAGTTTATGATGGCATAAGGTGTATCACTAAATCTGGTAATTCTTTCATTTTCACAGTAGGGATTTAGGTAAAAGAGTAAAAGTAATAAAAATTAGGTCTGTTAGCAGAACTGCTGTGTCATACATTGTGTAAGATATAAAAGCTCACTATTCTTTGTTTAGAAAGGCAAATATTTTTAGACACATGTCAGTTTCATAAGTTTTAAAACATTAGGAAAGAATATTCTGAAAAAGTCAAAATGGAGCTATCAGAACATTTCAGAATGAAATGTTTTATTTTTTTAGTAGAAAATTTCTTAGAATTGTTTTAATGTTATGCAATATAAGATAAAATGGTTTCATAACCTCATGCTTCTGTCAAATTTTGAGTGTTCCCTCTATATTTTTTTTTTTTCACTATTTATTGACTTAAGACTAGCAGCGGTCAGGCACAGGGAGAAAACAATGCACAATACAATTTTCTTTCTGACTTATGTTCCTAATCCCTGTAAAATGTCAAACTGAAGGTGATAAAGAACCTTTTAGTACAAGTAAGAAGGAAATACAGCAGCTGCAGGCAAATGCTTTCAGTCAAACATGAGCTTGTTGTTTTTGTGTAGTCTATCATCGTGGCCTGGAAAAAGTAGAACTTGGTCATGTGAATTCTTCTTCAGAGAAACTCTGGTTATTGCTCTGTAGATCAACTTCATCATCTAAGGTCCAATCCAGAGGTCCTAGCATTCAAGAGTAATATTTATTCAGGCTTCCATGGGCTTTGGATCAGGAGGTGAAAAGGAGCTCCAATTCTCATTACCCAGTGAGAACTAGTAGAGTTTGTTTCAAAAGTGAAGCAGATACTGATCTGCTGTGTGAAACTCTATTACATGGTCTTCTAAACATTTGGACTAAGCCCTGGAATTGTTGTACAAGGTTCTGGCTAATGCAAGTCACATTGGCTGACCAAGTGTGAACCTAAAAATCCACCGAAATTTTACAGCCTAAAAATTCTGGTTAACCTCCTTAAGCTTATTTCATGCCTAGCTAATCAATAAATATTGTGCTGGTGTATGTTTGGTGATAGATTCTACTAGGTGTTAATGTGAAATGTTCTTATGTACGTACCCAGAGAAAGATAATAATTTCAGAATCAGTCTGAAGTGGCTCCAGTATAAACACCTTGACCCCTTGACTCAAGGCTTTTCCACAGTGTATGTGAGAATGCAATTTTGCAACCCTGAAAGTGAGAAGTGGAAGCTAATCTGGACCTGGGTTTTTCTTGATATAGGAAGGGAACAGAAATGACAGACCTGCCTAGAAAATAAGAACAAAATTGGAGAATGATGGCTTTGGTACTCTTGCTGCCCTGGAAAAGACAGAAGGGGATAAGGATGCTGTCTCAGCCAGGTCTGCTGGCTTGAGGGGGGCTGTGAGTAGGTGCCCTGGATCACAGCCTAACCTTTACCTCAGCTTCAGAAGTGGCAGCAGCAGACCTGTTTATTTCTAAGGTTTGCTGCCAATACAGATGATGTTTGTACCATGGCTGTTGCTGTTTTCTCATCTGTTGTCTGAAGCAGCCACCCACTTTGTCTGCGCCTAAAGCTTACTCTGTTCTTCCAGTACTAATTCCTTTTTTGTTTTGTTTTGCTTTGAGAGATATTCAACACTCATTTATCTCCTTGCAAACTCAGTTGAAAAGACATATGTCTTTTTAAAGCCTTTAAAAATACATTCTGGGGATTGATTGTGACATTTCAACTGTTCCTCCTATTCTAACATTGTAATTGCACTGCTGGGTGTAGAAAAAATTAAAAAAAAAAAAAATCAGCATGGTTCAGAGATCTTGAAGTCCATCAAAGATTTCAGAGAGCTTTATTTCCAGAAAATCTGGGAAGGTTTGCAGGAAAAATTCTCAAAGCAAACTTTTTACAAAGAATCAGTAACAATTTAATCCACATTAATTAGGACAGCAACATTATAAGTGCAATTAAGTAGTGGCGTTAAGTGTGAGAGCTTCTTAACATTTTGCTCAGATTGTGTTGAATAATGATGTACTTAAATAATGTTTATTTTGATTCAGTAAACATTTCCTTATTATACAGGCTTACATCTATGAAGCGTGGAAGGTAAAAAGTACTTAACATTAAACTCTAACACAAAATCTTAATTTGCAAAGGATTGAGGTTTTCTTACACTTTTCTTATTAGAATAATTTCTAAATAATTCATATATATTTGAAGTAATTGGTTTTTATTTATGTTCACATTAGTGTTCATAAAAAGGTTCCAGCATAATAAAATATTTTATAGGACTTTTATTTTTTTTGGTGATATATGGTCAGTTTCCAGAGGAGTCTTGTCTTTTCTATAGAGGGAAAATGCCTGAAGTCACAATGGGGCACCTTCCTTCACAAAAAAGAATAAAATTGCCATGAAAACCAAACCTTTGGGTAACTAGTATACTTTGACAATTCTGATTGCTTCAGATGTTCGAAATTATGATTGTGAGCAGGTGTCAGGCAGGTATAGAGAAAAGATTTTTTTCCTCCATTCACTGTATATGAAAGAATTAGAAAAATAAAAGCTAGAAAGATTGATTTTTGCTGTCTGTGATCCAGTAATTCAGTAAAATTGAAATCTGACATTTGTTGACTTAAGATTAGCAGCAGTCAGGCACAGGGAGAAAACAATGCGTTATACAATTTTCTTTCTGACTTATGTTCCTAATCTCTGTAAAATGTCAAATTGAAGGTGAGAAAGAGCAAATCTCCTGTGGAAGAATGTAACGAGAGAAACTCTTGCCATGTGACCAGCGAATACTTGCAGAACATCATTTTTGCTGACAGCGGAGCAGCGATGTTGTTTTCATGCTGGTAAATCCGAACACACCAAATGAATTTTGGTGACATTTACTGCTCATATCTCAGCTTTTCTTCTTCTAGTCTCATGCATAATACTCTCTTCCTGATTCCCTGTTCCGAGGCAACATACAGTGCGGGTGCACTGAAGTGTGCTATTTGGGCAACTTCTTTCAGGCTAGCTCCCTTAAGAATAGCTGCCATACAGCTTGTGCTTCACTGCTTAGTTATAAAACAGAGCACACAATGTACATTGCCAGAAGAAACAAAAAAAAATTACTTAAATCAAACACCTTATAAAAGGCTTATAACCTTTCGCACCCCCCTCCCCACCAGTTTTTTGTTTAAGGCAAACAGCTTAATGACAACCCAAGTGCCTCGGAAATGTGAACCTACACTGACATCAGCTAGGTGCTGTCACAAAATTGATGCGGGTTATGCAGTTCTTATGATCTGCTGGATATTAATATATTTTGAAGGTAGGATAGAGCACTTCACTCAGCAAGTCTGTTCTTTACTTAGTCCTACCTTTCTGTTTGCTCAATGTGAAAAAATATTCCTTTACTGCATTTTTTTCTTTCAAAACCACCTGCAAAAACAGTGTGCTTTTGAATTCCTCTTGCTTGTTTACTTCATCCTTTTTGCACTTAGTATGATTTGGATAAACAACATATTTTCAACAACATTATGTGTTTGCATGTTACTGTTTATGAAAAGGCTGATTTATTTAATGCTGCTCTAAATAGCTTTTCTCCTTTTTGTTGTGAGAGCTCTTAATTTTTGCCAGAAGAGCAGGGGAGAACTTTAGAAATCCAGCTTTTCTTCAAGTTAAATCCTAAGTTTCTGCTGAGAAAACCATTCCAAGAAAGACAAACTGTTTCCACAGAAAATTGCTTTATCAAAACCACAGTTCTTCATCAGAAAAGGTTTGGTTGGAAACACTTCATCCAGTCTCATTTCCTTCTGCACTAACAGCTATCTTCAATGCACAGATCTTTGAATGCCTTCCAGTTATATCCCTCAAAGATGAGAGATGTACCCTTCCTTAATGGTTGCCTCATTTGCAGTTGCCTGATCAACCCTCAGCCCTCAAGTGCAAGTTCAGTGTTTCATAACATTAATTTCTTATAGCCAGCTTAAAAACTCGGAAAACTGAAGACATTCTCTTGAAGCAGCAATGATGTAACATCCATTGCTTGTATATTTTTTATATTCTTCATTATTCTGTTAGTTTACAAAAAAAAAAAAAAGGAGTAATGAAGGAACATATTTAATGATGCTTGCCTTTTTTCTCTTCCTCACAACCATTCTTTCTTGCCTTTTTTCTCTTCCTCACAACCATTCTTTCAAAGTTATCTTTTTAATATTTTAATGCATTAATTTTATTAATTTTAAATTTAATATTTACATAATTGCTCAATATTAGAGCTAACAGAAACTAAATAACTCCAATTCTTTGTTGCAGCAGTCCACCATGCAGTTATATCACACTCTTCCTTGTGCACTCTTCAGTAGTGAGACAGTACAAAATGATAAGATATGCATGTCTTGGAAAGAATTTTTTACTGATGGATAACGTGGTGTTCATTGTTGTCATTAAATATCATTTTTAAACACTGTGTGCATGGTGTAAGGTTGTTATCGACATGTAAGAATGTAAGAATAATAGGAATTAAAATGACAAGCAGGACTTGGTCTTCATCAAGAAATTGATGTGTGTTTGAGGATAATGCTTGTACTTCTAAAATTAGAGATTTTAAAGCACCTGTTTTCTAAAAACAACTATAACAAACACAGCAAAAAGGAAGAGTAGAAACTACTGTTGCTAAAGCCAAATGCAGTAACTTAGATCTGTGGCTCAGTAATCAGCACTGGACTCTTTCAGCAATATCCAGAACATTGCAGATTCTGTGCAGGTTCCTCAGCTTTGTCTCATTCAGACTGGATGGGCATGTTAAAGCATGAATGATTAGACTTTTCTACTCCTGGCTGCTTTTACTTTTTGAGATATCTTTATCTGCCTCAGTTCTCATGTGGTAAGTGTAGTTGCTTGATAAAGGTCCCTGGCAAATTTCATGTTATTCGTCATAAGTGAATGAGTCGATGAGACTACACCTCTGAAAAAAAGGACAGAATCACACAGAAAGACACAGATGTTTGATCACATTTTTCATGCACACAGGGCTGGGAAGGAACATTGCACTGAGCAGAAATGTTTGAACATCATTTTGAACCCAAATGAACTTGTTCTATTGTGTGGTATGGTGCCCTAATTTGTGGATTTTTAGTGCTTTCATGTGCTATGTGACTGTCATCTCATGTAGAGGTGGAGCAGAAAAGGTGGATGACCATGCACATGTTTTCTGAGGTTTCTCCGCAGCGTTAGCAGGACTTCTACTAATTGATACCTTTGCTCTTAGTGGCAAGGAGAGTGATTAATCTTTGCACTGAATTGCTATGGCACACCCCTGCCTTTAAACTTAACACACTTTGAGAGTCAGTCCTTCTAAAGAATAATGTTATTCAATGATCATTCAGGGCTTGCTACATTTGGCATAAAAGTTTCATCAAGAGTTCAGGACTTTCGCTAAATCTGGACCTCAAGAGACATAAGATTGGCAGGAGAAGTAACTACTGCCATATGAAATACCATGGCTTGTTCAGCCAGCAAAAACAAAAAGAATTAAAAACCTGGGTTAATGACTGACAGAGAAGAAATACCAAGTCTTGTACAGGATGAAAAAGGGTGGGCACCATCTGCTATGCTGTGGAGTGGGATTATAAAATATGTCAGTCATGCCGTTGCTGAGAAAAGCAGAGAAAATGTTGCATGTCGCTGCATCTGTTATCACAGGTAGAGCTTTCAGGAAAGAAAAAAAATGCCCGATACAGCGCAGAGAAGCTGCTGCTGATGGTTATGTTGAGTCTCAGCACTCCCGAATGTTCAGGCTCTAGATTCCAGGGATAGTCCCCATCCTGATGGAGAAGGAAGCATACAGAGAAATGCAAGGGACATCTAATATCTATCTTAGTTTTTGTCAATAAAGAAAACATGAAATATTTCTACTCTAAGAATTTCTTTTTCCCATATAATTTCATATCCATCCTATTCCTAAACTAATGGCTTTGTGTACAAAGAGTTAGAAAGCTACTTGAATTAAAAGTTTTACAAATGTTGAAAAAGTTAATAATTCTGCATCTATTCAGAGAGGCACATGTTTACTATCAGATTCTCAAGAGACATGCATTCAACACAATAGCAGGCTTGTTGGTAGCATGCTTTTGGCCAAAGAGAGTCTGGCCAAGGTCAGAGGACAGAAGGCCAGATTTTCCAATGACCAACAGTTGCATGTGCAGAGAACAAGGCAGATTAAAGGGGCTGGGGTGCTCAGTACAAAGGTGCATGTGGTACCCAGGTGAATCCCCATAATGCTCTAAAAAAGGAGTATCTATTTTATTCTTCTTTGATAAGGCCTGATCAGTGCTGCTGGACTGTTGAGTTAATATTGGAAAAATGGAAAGGTGGAGATAATAATAACAATATCAATCTGGTTTCCTACTGCAGTTTAGAGTCCTTTGCAGGATGAAATTTGGAGTACTTATGCAGGATGCTTTGTGCATATCTTGTCATCTTGTTTTCTAGCCTCCGACTGTGTAGATATCTTTTTAAAGGACTTTACAATTAAATTTTTGAGTTCCCAGAAATATCATTTTACTGATCACTTGGGAGAATGTGGGTTCTCTTCTTCCCTCAGTTCTTAGTAAATGATAGAGATTCATGAGAAGTCAAAGGAATGGTATTGCCCTCACATTTGACTGTGGCAGAGACGCTGGTTCGTGTTGTAAGCTTCGTAAGTCTGGGAATGCTAAAAGAAGAAAAGGACAAACCATGACTGTTTTTTTCTCCTGCTGAACATTTTAGTTTTATCTTCTTTCACAAGCACAGCATATTCAAACCAGAGATAATTCCCCAGAGAAATACCAGTTCCTGATGGTATTTGCAGAACATCTATTATTTTTAGAGATTTAGTTCCATGTGAACCCATGGCAGTAGCACTGCTGATCTTGGCTCTGCATTGCCATTTACATCGATGCCATGTATCTGAGCTCAGAAACACCGCAGTCCATTTTTCATAAATGTAAGTCACCAGCAGACCTGCAATCATTTGACTCGTTGAACAGTGTGTAACATATGTGTTTTGAAATAAGGTAAGAGATTTGATTGCCCTTCTCTTGACCCTGCCTTTGCCCTTTAAGTATTTGGTTTTGTTTTGTGGCAAATCTAGATATATTGCTCTGTACACTTCTGATTCTGTCTGCTACTTCTAGAAAAGCAGTTTCTATAGTAAACCATGCAGAATCTTAACATAGGTTCATATTAGCCAATTTGAGAAAAAAATACCATTTCCACATCAATGTAGGTTTCTGTATTGATTTTAAAGCAATAGTACATAAGACCTAAAAGATATTTTGAAATATGAATGAGAAAGAAATTCCTAGTCCCATTCCTAAGGAGACAGAAGGTGAAAATAATACAATAACTGCCAAAAAGTAATAAAAGCAATCAAACAATCCTCAAAATGAAAGACCTTTTGAATTTTTTTTTAAAATTATGTTCATGCACATATGTTATGCATAGTTCTATTATGTATATTATATATTAAATATTAGGAAAAAAAAAGAAGCTGTAAAAACTGCTAGGAGAATTTGGCAAATTTACAACTATTCATTCACAAATTGCCAGGAAATTTCTGACCCTATTTTGTGTTTTTTTGAAAGAGAAAGTATACTGCCTTTCAGATCCCAAAAGTACAGCTGATCAAAAAAAGCTTTCTTTTCACTAGAAAACGAATCATAATTTATATGGCATTCACTAGGAGGACATAAATATGGAAAGATAAGTTATCAGTTCTTTGAAAATCCATCATTTGAAAACCGTATTTTTTCAGTGGCTTGTATCTCAGTAGGAAAGAATATCACTTCGAAAAGAAGAATCTCTTTCTAACAGATTTAATTGGACTGTATTAGGTTTCAAAGAATATTTCATTAATTTTTTTATTCTTCAGTGATACCCTTAGATCATATTGCTTAGATATATAGATATTTAGAGAAAAAATGCACAATTTGCTAATATTAGAAGTCAGCTTTTAAGAAATAAGTTCAGAGAGCATCTGCAAAATGAAAATCTAAAGAAATAGGAATTCTGCCATAAAAAGTGAAGTTTATTGTAAAACATATCAGTTTTGGATGACTTGGTGACTTTTTCCAGTGAATTAGAATATTTCATATTATTAATTTTTCTATCTGGGAGATGGAAAATATGGCTGGCAATGGAAAATTCATGGGGGAAAAAAAAGTGTTGAAAACACAAAACAAATAATTTATTACCTGTATTTTATATTAAAGATTTGCCGACTAATAATGGTAGTGTTGGTGACTGTGTGGATAAACATCATGACCCCTTAGCAGCATTCCCTAATTCTTTGAACAATTACGACCTGCTTGACAGAAGACAATCATTCTAAATAATAATCTGCTAGCACAAAGGGCAAATTTTGTCTTGACATTTGGAGTTTAAACATTTATTTTGACATGACCATGACTGATGAAGAAACCTCCACACTTCTCGTATGTATGTAGAGGAGATACAGGACTGATGGATCTTGAAAGAAAGATTGAGAGGGACTGTTTACAAGACCATGCAGTGGCAGGACAAGGGGGAATGGATTCATGCTGAAAGTATATTTAGATAAGGTAGAAGGAAGAAATTATTTACTATGAGAGTGACGAGGCACTGGAACAGGTTGGCCAGAGAAATTGTGGATGCCCCATCCTTGGAAGTGTTATAGGTTGGATAGGACTCTGGGCAACTTGGTCTAGTGAAAGGGGTCTCTGCCCATAGCAGGGGTTGAAACTAGATGATCTTTAAAGATCCATTCCAACCCAAGCTATTCCATGATTCTATGTACAATTCTCAAAAGCATCCTTCAGAAGCCTTTGCAGAATTAATTATATACTGCATATTGTCAAATTTGTTAATGTTGTATTATATTTTTCATACCAGGGCAGTGGAAAATAAAAAGAACTGAAAGCACAGATATGATCTTTCCTATGCTGTCTGTGATCAGCTAGGGGCAAGGCTTAATACACAGTTACCTGTGCTAAATTAACTCATTACAAAAATGTATTTATGTATATCATCTAAGATTTATAAAAAACCAGAGAGAGACATTGTAGATTGTCAGGATAGTAAATAAGAAAGTGCACATTAATGTGTGTATACGCATATGTACACACATTTTTTTATAATATGCAGCCATGTAAGTGAAGCTTGGGGCTTGTTGTTCTCAGCACTGAACCCATTTCCAGTAATAAATAATTATTCCCACAAATTTATTTCCTATATGAAATTATTAGATGTGTAGAAAAAAGAAAGGAAACTGGCATTTTACCTTGCTCAAAGCCATGCAGTAAGTTCATGATTGATTAGTGTTCCCTTTCATAGACAGACCAGTGATATGTCCTTTACATAGCAATGCTTCCTCCCCAGGAATGGTAAGAAGGAAAATATCCAAAGTTCTGAAGGGCAGTGTTTAAAAATGGAATTGTTTATTTATGGTTTTTGTTAATGAATAACACCTATTTCAATTTTTGTTATTTATGAAGAAAAAGTTGGAAACTGAGTAAAGAAGTGCCAAGCAGTAAGTTGAAAAACTAAATAGAAATGTCAGTCCGCTGGAAGTAGAGATTTAAAGTTCAGGTAAGCAGCAAAGGAGAGTAATAACAGTTGGTATCATGGTGATCCCTCAAACAGCCCTCTTTTGGAAACTTCATTGTTTTATAAGGAACAGTTTACCTTCAGAGATAATATAAAGAATAATTTATATCTTCTATGCTTTCACTAACAGTATACACCTTCCTTTGAATACCCTTGATAGATGTTACTAAATTGCCTTTATTTTCTTAGATATTATAGATGAGAATCTCTTTAACACTGGTGCAGTTTATTCTACAAGGTCTTTGTAAAGTATAAAAAAAATGGAGTATTTTCGGGTCATTTTTGCTGGAAATTATATTCCTCAGTTTATCATGAGTATTCTTAATAGCATGATACAGTCTTCTCTATTGATTTGCTGGTAAGTTTTATGTCACACTGTGACATTGTGTGGTGCTCTCATCCCCTGGGTGAATTACAGCATGTTTTGGTGAATGGCTGCAGACTCAAATATGCGAAGGAATCTACTGTTACTCTGCTGTTACAATGTGGTTCACTGGAGCCCACAAGTGTATTGAAATATTCTTGTCATGCAGAGCTCTTACTGTAACAGGACTTACTTTATTATTATGTTGTCCAAATGTTTGGTGCCCTTCCTACTTTCAAGGGTTTTTTTTGTCAGAATTTTTAATAATAAATTTTAAAAATAGGACTTTAGAAAAATTTGGATACATCAGGCCAAACCAAATATCAAAATGATGCCCCCCTTAGCAATACTGTTTGATATTTTACTGTATATTAGAGGATAAAAAAATTAGTAGTTTCAAAGGCACTTTTGCTTTTCCTAAGATACGAAAGGGATTAAATTATTGTGACTTTATTTTTCCATGAACTGAACTATTTGCATAGAGTATTTAGGGAAACAAGACAACCTCTCAGAGTACTTATCACCCCACTGATCCTTAATAAAAGATGTGGGAAGATTTGAAGTAGGCAGTTAAGCTCTGTAGGGCACCATAATCAGGTGTAAAGTATTTTTTCTCCCTAGTCTTCACAGTTTGTGTTTCCAGGAATGAGCTGAAACTCTCACAACCATCATTTCTTTCTAACTTTGTAGATAATTTCATTTACAGACACAAACAATATTGTTAGAATTTTTTATTTTATATTTTAAGAAAAAATAAACCAATTAAACAAATTAAAGGATTATATTAAATTCACTGCGTAGATTCTTACACCACAAACAGCTTAAATGCCTAACAGAAATTTCTTAAGAAATAATTAATTACCAAACATCAAGACATAAACTGGTCCTCCACATCTAAGTCAAAAGCTTTACTAGGCCCTGGATGGTCATATTCAGGTGTATTTATTCAGAGACATGGGTGCCACTTCACAAGTGGCTCCAAAGGCAGGGATTGAAGAATTCCTGGGACATGAATTTATACACTGTGTACCAGTTGTCATTTGATGCACACAAAACCACCTGACATGCTAAGCTACTGATATTACTTCCTATGAAAGTCCAAATCAGTGCTAGAAAGCCTGGAAGTTGTCCCGTTTCTCATGATGAAGAGTTTAGTTGCTCCCTGAGCACATTTCAGAGGTTAGAGAAGCTGCTCACAGCTTCTTTTAACGTTTAGTAGTAGTACAAGGTCCACCTTGAACTGTAAACATAAGCTCTTAGGAGAATGAAGACCTACTATCAGCAAGATTTGGAATTATAACTTTGTACTGGCAAATGACTCTTCAAATTCCTAAAATTCCCGTGAGTTTGTAAGTTTGCACACTGTTCTTCTATTTGGCCCAGATTAAATGGGTTTTTTTGTTTGTTTGTTCTTTTGTTTTTTGAGAATTGAGAATATTTTCTATAAGAAGGAATGAGATAATGGAGGGATTGTGCACTTCAACTGAGGTACTCAGAATGTGCAGCCTTGGAAATAAGGACACCACAAGTCTAGCAAGTTCATAGTAGTACTGAAGTACCTCTATGTATGCAGTCTGTCTTAAAAGTTTACCAAAACTTTCATTTTTGTGGAAGCCCCTTGCCAGACACATGCCTCATGTCCTCAACAGAAATCAACAGCATTATCCCTAAACCAGACTTCGATTTTTTCCTGTGGACTTCTTCAACCTCTAGTTGAAGATGCAGCAATCTTCTTGCAGATGGAGGCTGTGGATAGTAGATAGCAAGGCTCCAGAGGAAATGAACACATACATTTTCCTCTTTCAGTAACTGCCTATGGTGTGGAGATGATTTTTTAGAACCACTTCCAATATCCAGTATACTAAAACAAACTGGAAGTGGAAATTGCTTATGCCCTGAAATAAAAGAATTGCTTATGATGGTGTATCAGCAAGCTGGCTGTGATTTTTATATTGATTCACTTAAAGCTTTTTATGGTTAATAAGTTGAGAATGACAAGTACAAGGAATATTATTCATACAATTAATAGCGATTTAGAGAGTCTTTATCCATAACTACATTCGTGTTAAACCCTCCCAAGCACTATTGAATAAAGATTTGAAGGCTGTATTTGAGCAAAATTGTATTGATTTAAACCCCAATTGTATCTCTTTGTCTGAGGTCAGTTTTAGTTCTTCACCATTTTATACTTGTATTACTGATTTCTTTTCTGTTGTACTCTGCATAACATTGCACTCTTACTATGTCTGTATCAAAAAAATCCCCAAACAGTTGGAGCCCCAAAGCCCTGACTAAAGCTATATAAAACTAAAGCTGTATAAATTAGGGTAGATTCTGAAACAAAAAGTCCATAAAAACGATTTATGTCTTCAGTGTGTCTGAGAATATAATGAGAAGTGATGTCCCCATTCTCTAAAAGAGTACATCTAAAGCGCAGATAAATTTAATTTGGATAAAATAGTATTCAGGCTCACTAAATACTCACCCAAAACAGATAAATGCTTAAAACAGGGAATTATCTTGGCATTTGTAAAGCAATTACTTGGTCTCCAATGAACTTCCAGTCATATGTTGAGAAAGGTCTCTTTTTTTTAGTACTCTTCTGGTAATATGGAGGTGTATGTAGCTCTCTACCTAACAAGGCTGATAAATACCATTGCAAAATGTTAACTTGTCAAATATTAAGGTAATGAGAACTTAGGACTAGAGCTTTTACCATCTCAAAAATGCACTAGGAAAATGTTCAATAAATTTTGTGATCTCCACAAGAATAAGAATGTCCTGGAGATCTTTGTTACTTACATACAGTGACAACTTTACATTTTATCCTGCACAGCTAAAAGGACTACACATCTGAGTATTTCCAGTACATAGTTTTGAATGCTTACATTGTAGTGAATGGGGAAGAAAAATTTAATTTTAGATATGTATGTATATATTTATTTATTTGCTTACTCACTTGAATGCTACCTTAGCCTATTGCAATATGCCAAATAAGATGTCTTTTTCCCCAAAGATTTTCTGTATATAATGATAATATAACCTATTCTGTATATAATTCTGTATATAATAATATGTAACCTATCTTCTGTCATTGGAATTCCACCTTCCATGCTAGATTTTATCACAGTGACTTCCATAACTTGCAGTGTAAAGAAACAAGCGTGGGACTCCTCAGACGATGGCATATCTTTACAAAAAATGCTAACTTTCATCAGCAAAAAACCCCATGCCTACCACTGAAAGGTAATGTTCTAAGGCTGAGGGAGAAGCAGTTAAGACATAAGCAAACCCCAAGTATTACTTTTTAAAAGTGGAAAAATAATATGAAAACTTATTAACTGCAGCCTGTAGAATAAGGTTTTTATGCACTGTTTTTCAGTGATACCAGAATTTACTTGCCCTTTTTGTTTCACTTGGACTAGTTAAGGTGTCTGGAAAAAATCAAACAAATAAAAAAGTAAGGAATTGAAATATCCTCAATAGCTTCTTTGAATGTGAGGGTTAATTAGGCCTATGTAGTAGCTATGTCTAAGGATATTTTATAGAAATATTGAGTAACAAAATCTATCACATTTGTAAAATTAGGCAGTTAGGGAATAAAGTTACATTTGTTCTACTCCAAAAAAAAGGCCAGAGGACCTAATGAAACACATCTATTTAAATATACTACGGATAATTAACTATTCTCAGATCAGTCTGGTACCTCTTTGCATATTTTTGATATTAATGCTTGTTTAAAGCTAAACATCATTTGACCCAAGCTATATATTGGTTGGTATTGAACACACAAAGAAAACACAATCTCTATATAAAGAAATGAATCAAAATGCTTGTACTTTGGAAAAATTGCTTTTTTGATATTGCCTTCTCTATAATAAATGTGAAAGATGTGATTTATAGAAGAGAAGGTATTGAAACCAACAATATATAAAGAAAAAGATCACATACGTAGAAAAAACATCATTGGCGGGAAAGAATATTAATCACACACACACAAGCAGGAGCATATACAGAGAGCGGTTTGAAACCAATGTGTTGAGTCGTACTAGATTTTCCATAAAATAGGAGAAGAAAAATAAATCAGTATTCTTTAAAGGGACAAAATATGCAAATGTAGTTATTAGTGAGGTACTATTTTGTCTTTAAGTGTATTCTCTTTATCTCTTTGTGTTTCCTACTTTGGGAACCTCAAGTGACATCATACCGGCAAAATCAGCAATGAATAATGTACTTTTTATGCAGTTCTTTCCTTTGAAGAATCCAATGTTGAAATATTAATTAGTTTTCTGTGTAAGTCCTAGATAGCTTTTCCTCAGCAAAGCCTTTACAGAACAAGGGAAAAGAAGATTTATCCCCTATCATCCTAAAACTCTAGGTAGACTAGGTAGTAAATGGCATCAACATATTTTGAACTAACTAAAAAAAAAAAAGCATATGATTAAGTCCAAGTAGAATTTCAGTCTGCAAATACTTGCTAGTCTCTGTGGCTCTTATGAAATGTGATTCATTTCTGGACTAATTTCTTACGGTGTTTTGAATCAGAAAAACTTTGCTTGCAGGGTTAGCTTTTATTACAAGTTACATACAATTCAAATTCTAAACATTCCTATGACTTCTGATCTCTTTCTGTGACACACAAGATGCAAATTACTAGAAAAAGTAAACTTTTATATTAACTCTTATTAAATTAGCACTAGTCAATATTTTAAAATTTCATCCACATCAGATTTGGAAATGTACATGTGTGCACACCCTTTCCTAAAGATTTGGACAGAAATTAAAAACTATGCAAGCGTTATGCACTGATCATGGGGGGAAGAGGAGGGGAGGATTCTCATAAATAAGAGTTAAACATTTTGTTTATTTCTGGATGTTTACTTTTAAAATTAATACTGTTGAATCTGGATGGATTTGCTTCTGAAAAGTCAAAGTCTCAGTGAAGGCAAGGAAAAAACACAGAATTGTAATTTCATGTTGATTTCTTGATCTTTATTATGTAGCCAACAGGAAAAACTAAGAGGTAATAGTCTTCATATTTCAAGGCTTTTTAAAAAATTTTTTAGTATTATTATTTTATTCATTAACTATGAATTAAGTCTGACAAGTTTCCATATGATTTTGAATTTATCTCTGTCAGAGACTGAAATATTGTATTTTATGACTTAAAACATTTTCATTAAGGACTTTTAAAACTGTATTACAAAAGCTGCAGCAACCTGAATGGGGATCTGAGAGGCCCTGGACCGGCTCGCTGATGATGATAAGATAAAGGGCTGGGGACATTCACAAAGCATAAGCTTAACACCTCCAGGGTGGGGACCACAGCCCCAGGGCTATCAAGGCTCGCACAGACCCTCGCAGCAAAGGGTGGGGGGAGAGAGGCTTTGGGTGTGTGCTGGAAAAGCCTCTGGTGAGAGGGGCAGTGACCGCCCATCCTCCGCTGTGCAGAGGAGCCCAGCTGAGGGGCCCCTTCACCCGGGGGGGGGGAAGCTTATCCGCAGCAGAGGGGGTGACATGGCCCATCAAAGGCCCCCCCAAAGGGGTCCCCAGACCCTGCACCAGAGCACCAGAGATGATGCGACAGACCCTCAGTGTTGCAAGGGACAGTGTGTCAAGCTGGCCCCTGCAAGGGATGCACGTGGGGGTTCCCACCTGCCCAAAGCGTGTATTAATCCACGGGACTCTGTACTCTTTGGCGTGTGGCCACGTGTGGCATCGTGGCCGTGGCAGCAGGGGACCCCCATCACCAGAAGACCAGATGGAGGGGAGCAATGAGACATCACTGGGACCCCTGGGTGGGTGATTTGCTTCCACCTAACCCCTGTCACTCTCTCCCTGTCCCCTCACCCCCCATGCATACTTCTTTCTCTAATTTCCTTCTTTCTTTCTTTTCTCTTTCCTTCTCTTTGCCTCTTTTTACTATTAAATAAAATACATCAATTTTTTGGCAGCAACATCTAACCTTGTTTGGTTTTAATCTCGTTTTTGAGAATATTTTGAACCTTCTAAGTTCCTTCCGGTTTATGCACAGAGACTTGGTTTTCTTTGCTCTTCTGGATTTAAAGCTTGATCGTAACAGTCTCATATTTCAAATTGCTTAATTGTCATTGAGTCTTCCTGCATGAATTTACTGTCTTGATTCTAAACTGTTGGATGCTTTTCATCAGCTATATATATAGATATATCAAAATTATATAAACATAAAAATGCAGTAATGCAAGAACTATTCTTTTAAAACACGATGTTTTAAAATCCTATAGGACCTTCAGAAAAGCTGTATCTTCATTAACAGAAGATCTATAGCTTTTTAAAGTTTCCAGAGCCTCTTTTAAATGAAGTTGGCTTTTTAAAATACGCATTTAAATGTCCATGAATATTACATTTTATGCAGGTTTCATTACCATTATTTTTATTTTACTTAAGCAGGGAAACATTGCCATATTTATCTGACATGTTTTGGTTTAACTGTACACTTATGCAGGCATTTGCAAAGGGGACAAGCAGTCCTCCTAATTGAACACTAAGAATAGGATGCACTTTGAAAACATGAGTACGTGTACTTGGCAGGTTGCTGAAACAGGAAAATGTCAGCTCTGTAATTTGCAGTTAGTGCCATTCAATACCACAGTGGTTAAGCACAATTCTGCACTTTCATGTCTCGTTTCAGTCAGGTGTCTAACAAAAAATGGACGGAAACAGAAAAGGAAAAGGAAAAGGAAAAAGAAAAGGAAAAGGAAAAGGAAAAGGAAAAGGAAAAGGAAAAGGAAGGCAAGGTGAGGTGAGGTGAGGCAAAGAAAGGAAGGGAAGAGGAAAAAAATACTGCATTTATATTGCAGTGGTCTCATGGTATCCCAAATAAGATTAAGAGCAGTTACTAAAGATATAGACACTGCAGATGTCAAGAAGTTTGATTTCTTAGAAATGGATAGGAAGGTACACAAATGTAACCAAACTTTTCAATAAATTCTTATATATTCTAGTCAGTGCTAGATTTGGCATGATTTGCAGAGGGGAAGAAACTAATTACTTTTTAGCAAGGGAAAGCTCCAGGGTTTTTATTGTTGTGAGGAGAGGTTGTAGTGTAGAGCTTGATGAAAAAAAATTAAGTGCTTAAGGAGATTTAGTCTTTAAGCCAACAGATTCTCTTACTTGAAACATAAGTGGTGAGAAATAAGCCACAGCAGAAACCACTTCATTCTTGCAAATACCCAATTAGACCTTTGGAATAACCCGTTCTCAGTTTGGCTTCTGGTCAGTTACAGAGGATGCACTTTGAGTACTTTTTGTTTCTTTACAATTGCCTTTTGTAAATAAAAATGTTTGTTTTATTTTTCTCCCACAGGATTCCATGTGGTGAGGGAAGTAGTTATTAGATCCCCTTTCTAAAACGACTGCCTATTTAAAGCCATTTAGAAGCTATAGGCATTTTCTTTAAATTCTATGCAGTGTATTCGTATTAACTTTGGCAAACTTAAAGAATTATTTGAGAACTAGGAAAAGGTTGGCGGCCAGTACATTAAAAAAAGTCTCTTCATGGTTTCTCTGTGCTAATTTAACTATTATTTAAAATGTTCTCTGGCAGCATTTGTAACATTAATTGTCTAATGATTTTCTCATATTTAAATCATGGTAATTAAATTGTGCGGAGAGTATTTCTTACTCCTGCTGCAATAAAATGTTTTCACTTGATTGAAGCTGAACTGCAATTTGGCCTTTATGTTGTAAGGGGAAAAAAGCCACAGGACTGCTGGGAGCAATGGATCAATTAAACAATGTTCTTTTGTAATGAGGGTTACATCATTCTGCCAGTGATAAAAATCTGTAACGGAATCTGTCGCTAATGATATATGCCATCTTTTTAGCCCCATGATGCTAACCTATCAGGAGGCAACTATAAGGCTTAGCTTTCTATTGATCCTTGCATGTTCTGTTTCAGAAGTCAGTAAAAAAATGAAAAAGCAGCTCATTATAAAATTTTAACTTTATGATCAGAGGCTACCAGAGGCTGAGAACAGCAATACAATTGGGATGGAAATAGAATTTTGGGGCTTGGGGCATCAACCACCACCCTAGGACGCCTGTTCCAGGGTTTGACTACCCTCCAAAGGTAGTAAAGAACCATTCCCATGCGTCCTACCACTGGATTCCAGGGAGAAGATCTCAGAACCTCCCTCCTCAATTCCTCTCCTCAAGAAGCCACAGAGAGCAATGAGATCTCCCCTGAGCCTCCTTTTCTCCAAACTAGACAAGCCTAAAGTCCCTAGTCAGTTCCTGACTTCCAGCCCTGATTTGTTGCTCACCACTGGATGCTTTCAAGGACCTTCACATCTTTCTTAAATTAAATCCTTTCAGAACTGCACAGAGTGCTAAAGGAGAGGCTGTACCAGTCCTGACTACGGTGGGATAATCACATCTTTTGACTGGTCAAGCAAAAAAGGTCAAGCAAATCCGAAAAAGCAAATAAAAGCAAAACCAGAAATGCATTTGCTATTTCTTATGCAGTGTCAGGAGGTGTACTTTGTGGAAAGAAAGTCCTCAGCACACATAATGTTTAGCTGGGAAGACAAAACTGAAAAGTAAAACCTGGGGATTTCTTCTATGCAAGTCTTTGATCTGTCCAATCCCAACAAAGACTTTTAGGTCCTTACTTAGTGTCGCATTCCACTGTGGGGAACTGCGAGGAGTTCTTTTAAAGATAGTTGATCAGGAACAAAATGAGGCCAAACGAGGCAAACTTTGTGTCTGAGAACCATTTATTGATAATGAAACTGAGAAGGAAAAGGAGTTGCTGGAATGAAAGAGGGCTGGAAGAGACAGAAAAGAAGAAAGGAAAATGGAAAAGGACTGGGGGAGAGGTGAGAGAGGGGACAGAGAGAAAAAGAGGGTGTTACCACCAGAGAGTCAGGGCAGTGCTGTCAGGGTCCAGGCGGCGGGGGATGGTGCACGCTGCCTGCCTGTGGACAGGCTGGGTCTTAGTGAGCCGGCGCGGCTCCTGGAGGGGCGCGGCTCCACAGGCACTGCTCCCAGAGTGATGGCAGCGGACATGCGGTGAGTGGGCGCTCGGATGGGAGGAGCAGGACCCTGGACAGGGTTGCGGTGACCGGCTGGGTTGGGGCGAAGGGCACCAGTGACGGTTGGGTCGGTGCAGCGGGGTTGGATGCAGGCAGCCCAGGCAAAGATGCGGGGTGAAGTGGCAAGGCAGCAGTCGGGGGCACAGGAAAGCAGGACAGGTGTGAGGGCAGGAGAGCCAGAAGGCAGGCGGGCTGGGGCCAGGGCAAAGGAGGGGAGCGAACAGGTCAGCAAATGAACAGTAACGAGCCCCCACAAGCAGCAATGCAGTTGATTTTTATACCCCCCTGGCCCCTCCCAAAGCCTTCCTGCTAACAGGGAACCATTGGTGCAGTCCAAGCTTTCTTTGCCGTCCATTGGTGTAGACATTTTTGTGGCCTGATTGGAGAAGCCCCTCTGCAGTCAGTCAGTCAGTCCCCTACTGACTGCCTCATTGGAGGTGTTGGCAGGCGAAGTCCTCCCCGACACAAGGCTTCTTCTAGTTGCCTCCTGCAAGCGGCAGGGGGACGCTCCCTCCCCTTAAATGCCTCTGACAACCCTGACAACCAGAGCTGAGGCAAACCAAAATGGCTGAATTCAAACTGAATTGGCTCCTCGCACATACCCATTGGTTTGGCTTTAAGGATGATTTTGCTGAGTGAAAAAGGCTGTACTCAGGATTCCAAATACATTTGTGAAGCGTAGTTATTCTGGATTTGAGGGAAGGACAGCAAACAAATTCATGTATTTGGTCAGCAAACCAAACCAAGCCAAAAACAAAACCAAAAACAAACAAAGCAAAATCTGCTATTGCATACCATAATGGCAAACCCCAGCAGGCAAATAAGGATCCCTAAGACACCCACTTATCAGATCCCTCCGTTCCCCCAGTGGAGGGCAGAGAAGTGTAAAGAAAATGTAAAACATCCTAGATTGAGATAAAACCAGTTTAATAATTAAAACAAAATAAAACAAAATACATTACCTCTACTAATAATAGTTGTAATGAAAAGGAGTGAAAGAGAGAGAAATAAAACCCAAGAAAAACAAGTGATACATAACACAATTGTTCACCACCCACTGACCAATACCCAGTCCATCCCTGAATAGCAATTAGCAGTTCCCAGCCAAGTCTTCCCAGATGTGTAGAACATCCCCTTGTCCAGTGCAGACCAGCTGTCCTGGCTGTGCTTTCCTTCAGGTTCTTGTGCACCTGCTCACTGGCAGAGCATGAGACAGTAAAAAAAGCTTTATTTAAAGTAAGCACCACTGAGCAACCACCAAAACGTCAGTGTGTCATCAGCATTATTCTCTCTCTATATACACTAAATAAATAACACAGCACTTTAGCAGCTACTAGGAAGAAAATTAACTTAATCTCAGGTAAAATCAGGACACATACCTTCCCAGAATACCTCATGATTGCCTCAAGGGCAGGTTTGATCCTTTAAAAGTATCAGAAGGCTGAGTCCTCCTGTGGTTTCTGTACAAGTTTGCACAAGGAAGGGCATCTCTGTTCACAGACCTGCATTCTCAGAGGTGGATGAATTTTAGAGCTGACAACACTGTGAGACAAAGTGTGGAGATGAGGTAATCTTATCTCTACATAGAGAGGACAGAGGAATATATTTCTCTTTTTCTGGGTAAATGCTATCATAGTAATTACTGACAATACATCCATTCCTAAATATTTCTGTTGTTCAAGTCCATATTATCCAAACATTCTTCAAAACCAATGAAATAAAACTGGAGATATAATAGGTTGGTAATCACAATTCAGACTAGTCACTATTTCCTCATTTTACTTCAGATGGCAAATATAATTTAACCCATTCAAAAGCAGAGATTAATCCTTTAAATTACGTTCTTCAGTGGCTTTTTCTTCCTTTTAATCTCTTTTCTGTCAAGCCAACATTAAAAAAGGTTACATTTAAATAATAAATTTTATGCAACAAATTTTGCATGTAACATTCAAATCTTGTCTACAGTCAGAGAAAGTACACCTTATGCATAAATAAACACAAGAATTTATTGCTAATACAACTGATACCTTAAGAGTCTAAACATTATTAGTCCAAATCTGTTTGTCATAGAAAAAGAAAGAATAATCATGTGGTTTAAAAACTACAGTTATATATATTATATAACGAAGTTATATGAACCTACCCTATTTCTTGCAGCTATGTACACCTTTCCGCTGCTCCTCTGGGTGCCTTCACTCTGGTGCTGGTGATGAATGCCAGTGTTAGCAGCTAATTGCCAGCATGCAAGTCCTTTGCCAGGAGGAATATGATGCTTATGTTGATGGTTTCTTATTCCTCACTCTGAGATCCACTTTAAATATTTTTAAAATGTTTGTTGACATATATTTATACATTTTTTGCTTTCTTCATTGATCTGCAGCTTCTCATTACATCCAAATTTACTGTATATGTTACCTATTACACATTAGAGACTATTTCTTTGAACTCTTTGTTAAACCTAAAATCAGCTTTATGAAGCTCCAATTTTCCATGTCTTTGAGTATTTTGAGGAGGTTTGCAGCTGTGGGTTCTCCAGTGCCATAAATGCAAAGCTGAGTGGTTATTAAATTTTATAATTGAGCACAACAAGTGGAGCACAATGAAATTGGTATTAAAAATGGAGGAAGGTAAAAGAAAATCAAAAAAAAAAATGGAAAGCAAGAAGGCAGGAAGGCAGGAAAGAAGGAAGGAAGGA